>QLTV01012194.1:818895-832077 GCA_003457575.1 Thermophis baileyi
CCTTGCAATAATCTAACCGTGAGGTGACAAGGGCATGGGTGACGGTGAGGAGAGCCTCTTGATCCAAGTAGGGTCGCAATTGGTGCACCGGGCGAACCTGTGCAAAGGTTCCCCTAGCCACAGCTGTCAAATGGTGATCTAATCTCAGCTGTGAGTCTAGGAGGACACCCAAATTGTGAACCCGTTCTGAGGGAAACAATTTCTCCCCCCCAAGAGTCAAGGATGGACAGTTAACATAGTCTTTAGGAGGTAAGACCCACAGCCACTCGGTCTTGTCTGGGTTAAGTCTGAGCCTGTTGACTCCCATCCAGACCCTCACAGCCTCAAGGCACCGGCACATCACATCCACTGCTTCACTGAATTGACGCGGGGTGGAGATATATAGCTGGGTATCATCAGCATATTGCTGATACCTCACCCCGAATCATCGGATGACCTCACCCAGTGGTTTCATGTAGATATTAAACAGGAGGGGAGAGAGGACCGAGCCCTGAGGTACCCCACAAATGAGGGGTCTAGGGGTCAACCTCTGTCCTCCTGCTAACACTGATTGAGATCGACCAGAGAGATAGGAGGAGAATCACCGTAACACGGTGCCCCCTAACCCCAACTCTCTTAGTCGTCCCAGAAGGATACCATGGTCAATGGTATCAAAAGCTGCTGAGAGGTCAAGTAGCACCAAGATAGAGGAATAACCCCCATCTCGGGCTCGCCAGAGATCATCCATCAGCGTGACCAAAGCAGTTTCCGTGCTGTAGCTAGGCCTGAAGCCAGATTGAAAAGGATCCAGATAATCCGTTTCATCCAATAATCGTAGGAGCTGAAGTGCCACCACTTTCTCAACAACCTTTCCTACAAAGGGTAGGTTGGAGACTGGACGAAAGTTCTTTAATTCCGCTGGATCCAGGGACGGCTTCTTGAGGAGGGGTCGCACAACCACTTCCTTTGACGGTTGCAGAAAGGACCCCTCACTCAAGGACACGTTAACTAAAGCCTGGAGTCAGCCTCGTGTCACCTCCCTGCTAGCCGAAACCAGCCAGGAGGGGCACGGGTCCAACAAACAAGTGGAGGAACTCATCGCTCCTACAGCCTTGTCCACTTCCTCAGGAGTCACAGATTCAAATTCATCCCACACAATAGGACTATGACCTGCCCCTGTCATCTCGGCCGGAATTGCCCAATCAGAGTCCAGGTCCATCTGAATCTGAGCGACTTTATCCGACAGAAACTGCACAAATTCCTCAGCTCTACCCTGCAATGGCTCCTCCGCTCCCCCTCCATTGAGGAGGGAACGAGTCACCCTAAAAAGGATGTTTTCCCCCTACACCTGTCTCCATTTAAGTGTGCATTATTAAATAAATGAAACAATCTTTGCAGAGAGGCATCTATAAGGGCTGTACAAAAACTGACACAATTGTTTTGAGGCCAGATCTGAGATTCTAGTATAGCTCAACCTACCCTAGTGTCAGGCCAAAGCCATATCTTATTAGAGACTTTGGCCTGCCACACTTTATGCTTTTAAAAAACGTATTCTTGCTGTGGGAATTTGGGAGGGGCTGTTGCATGAGGGATGTAGAAATGTAGCTATAACAAATTCCTTTTAGATTCTCAAGGTCATCCTTTGTCCAGCACCTGCCCGGAAGCTGTTGGGAGTAGCTGACACGTTGGCAAGAGAAGACTGGCTAACATGATGAACTTGTGGGTGTGGGGACAAGGGGCTTGATCTTTCAACTGGGTGGAGAAACCCTCGTAGCATCAGATTCGGGTTTCTCACAGATGTGCCAACATGGCTCTACTAATAAATTGGAACTTTGAGCAATACTTTGCATTGGACTCTGATTTAGTTTTAGATGCTGACACCTAGACTGATCCAGTGATTTATGCTACCTCATATGCATATGCTAATTTATGCTACCTCATACGCAGTCAAGAGAGCCTCTTTCACACAAGGAGGATTTTCCTTTAGTCAAAAATCCCAACATCTCTCTTTGTATGCTATAACTAGAAAGGGTCAGTGCCTAATCATTACAGTTATGCTTTTGGCATCTTTGTATAGTTAAAATATGCAAACTAATAGCAGCTCTCTGAATTAGAATCCATATTTCTTTCCTTTTGAATATTTCTTACATGTATTGTATACTGCCTGCAGCAAAGGGACAAAAATGTGCAGTAAACAGATGTGCTTTTCATAAATGAACCCTACATTTCCTTTCAAATTTATCCTCCCAAATGATCTTTTATTGATTTTTTTTAACTTCGCATAAATATGCTGGGATGAATAATAGTGCACCAGGTGGTTGAAAACCATAGGGATGCACTCATTCCACTCCAGGAGATGGGTTAGATTGGAAGATTGATGCTATCTGAGCCTGCTCTAGTTTTAGCAGAACGATCTGGTTCATTCACACATGGACGGTGGCATTTCACAGTCATTTGTTGATTGATAAATGTGAGTGTGTGAACTATGGTCTGATGATAGAACTTTCCAATGTTCTTCCCTGGAGTGCATCTATATATATAAAAGCCAAATACCACTCATCACAAAATCTCCGTAACTGTAAAGCCTACAAACTTGAAACTTGGCACGTATGTTCCTCTTGGCTTCTAGGTGCTCGTTAAGAAAGGATTTTTTGAAATGACCATCAGATCATTAGTATTTCTTATACAGTTTTATATTAACACACTCTGATGCTAAGGAGTTAGATGTTCTACTCCCCCTCCCCACCTGAAAAGAACTCTGTTCCAACTGCCAGTTGCCTTATATTAACACGCTCTGATGCTATCCCTTCGCTAAACCTGACGTGGGTGTGGGCATGGCCAGCGCGTGACTCATCCGGCCTGCGGGCTAGGAGTTTAGACATTCTACTCCCCCTCTCCACCTGAAAAGAACTCTGTTCCAACTGCCAGTTGCCTTATATTAACACGCTCTGATGCTAAGAAGTTACACATTCTACATAAATTTTCAAGCTTTAACTGTCAATTTATCAAGCCCAATCGCATAGTTTCATAGCGAAGCACAGGTATCCAGCTACTAGTTATAGATATAAGAAAGATTCAAATATGACCTGCCCTGAGCTTCAAGGACTTCATTGCAAATATAATCAATACAGATAGTCCTCAAACTTATAACCACAATTGAGCCCAAAATTTCTGTAGCTACATGAGACATTTGTTAAATGAGTTCTTCCCCATTTTACAACCTTTCTTACCACCGTTGTTAAGTGAAATCACTGCAGTTAAGTTAGTAACACAGTTGCTAAGTGAATCTGGCTTCCCCGATGACTTTGCTTGTCAGAAAGTTGCAAAAGGTGACCTTGGGATACTGCAACCATCATAAATACATGCCAGTTGCCAAGCATCTGAATTTTGATCCTGTGTCCATGGGAATGCTGCAAGCATTCTTATGTGTGAAAAATGGTCGTAAGTCACTTTTTTCAGTACCGTTGTAACTTCAAACGGTCACTAAATGAACTGTTGTAAGTTATGGACTATCTGTAGACCCAGAATAGTTTACATATCAATATTTTTCAATACGGAATGAATGAATGAATGAATGAATGAAGTCTAACTTAAGTTTATAAATAAGACAAAAAGCGATAGCAGAAGAAATCCAGAACCTACTTTGATGTAATTACAAGGAAGACAAATTGCAAGGTACATTATCAGAGGCAGTTTGTGCTCCTCAGAGTGAGCATTGCTGAACCATTTTTCTTCTGGAACTGGATGACTCTGGAAATGAGAAGTCATTACTACTTATTATTGGTTAAGGCAGAAGACGATGCAGCACTGGGATGTTACGAAGTTCAGAAGGAAAAAAAAACAATGAAACTTTTCAAAATCCTTCTAGGCATCTGAAAAGATTAATGCAATTTGTATTATGTCGTTCCAAATATTCCAAAATATCCAACACCTTTCTAACAATAGCTCTAAACTATCTTTTAGATAAAAACCTACATTGATCTTCATGAATAAAGTCTTACAAAATTATTTTCAGTTGTTCAGCTATAATCATTGGAAACAACGTATAGTCATTATTCAATAAATAAATGCAGTTTCTTGTTAATGTCAAATCTTGTCCCTCATTAGGTATTAGTGTTAGACCAGGCTCTTTCAAAGTCTTTGGTATATTTCCTTCCTATAAACTAGAGTTCATTGTACTTCGTAGAGGTTGTAAAATTTCATTCTCAAAACACTTACAATACAGACTTTATAACCCATCTAGTCCAGGCACTTAACCTCTTTTTAATAGCTCTTGAAACTTCTCTTGTTGTTATAGCTCCATTCATAATTTGTCTTTCTTCTGTCATCCTCAGTAAATTTTGCTTTCTGAGGTATTCATCAATTTTCTCCAATGATATAATGTCCTCCATATAAATTTGAATAATATTGATAAAATGTTTTTGTATAGCTACGTTATCCATTAATACAGTATCTCCCTCTTGTAATTTCAATATCATTTTCTATTCTCTTTCTCTTCATAGTTTATAATACAATCATTTAGCTGGTTTATTGGCAAATTCAATTTTTTTTCACATAATTGAATTTTATTTCCATTTCTCTTTCTGTAAAATCTTAATTTGTTGAGAAATATTAATATTTATATTGCCTGGGGAATTTTTTAATTTATTCTTTCCTTTTTATGTCTTCCAAAATATTTTGTGTTATCTCTTGCCTCTTCTTCTTAAGTTTAGAATTATGTTGTATCACATAATTATATATTTTATTTTATTTTATTTTATTTATTTAATCTCTTACAATCTTCACCAATTTCTTCTTTCAGTAACAATACTTCATTTAGTCTTCATTTAAAATATTAGATTTTCTTTTATAAACCAGACTCACAGGAATGTGGTATGAAGAATTCTTTGGCAATATCTCGATTTTGGAAATTCTAGTAGCCAGATCTCAAAATCCAAATCATGTCCATTCTTGAAAAAGGTCTATGACTTTCTGAAAAGGTTTTTTTTTAAAGCCTGAAAGCTGGGTTCATTCACCACAAGTGTTTTTAACTTTGCCTCAGAGCAAATCTCTTTTTATCTGTACATTAATTACTTCCCAAAGTAATTAAGATCTGAGGAAGTCAAAGCTTAATGTCATATCAACTCAACCAGAGTTAGGAGTGCAGATAGTATCTCAGGACTCCTGGCATTTCAACTTCTAAATCAATTGCAAAAACATTTTTGTTTTTGCAGTTTACTTATAAGGAACAACTATCCAGAGGGCACATGGTTTATCTCATGATCTCCGTTTGATCCAGGGAACTTGCACTAGCCAGTATTGTAGGATGACAGTCAAGCTTAATTGTAAAATCATGGTATGTGTGTATAAGTGCATGTATTTTTCCCCCAAAAAATTACACTCTCCTTTGAAGGCACTGGCAAATAATCACTTCTGTACTATTGCCCCAAAAGGTCTATGGAAAAGTCATATAACTAAGCTCTATTTGTGGGAGGATTTTAACTTGTTTGAGAACAAAAACATGGAGCTGCCTAATTCATGTTGCACTTGAAAGACAGAATGAAGAAGTAATGGTGCATATTTTGCTTGAGTTATGCTGTCCAGCTAAGAGTAGGGTAGGATTATTAGTTATGTAATTTGTTTGCTTTTCTGTGTCTGGTTCCAATATAATATGCTTTTCCGTCAGGTTTCAACATAAGGTTGTTGGCTTTTTGTACCATGGAAGAATATATTCAATTCCTCCACTTCAGATATCTCATATCTTGTGTGACACCCACCTTCTGGAGGACCCAACTTTCCTTAGGATTTAATCCAATAGCAGAGCAGAGCAGAGCAGTTCAGGGGAGAGGAGAGGGAGAGGGAGAGGGAGAGGGAGAGGGAGAGGAGAGGAGAGGAGAGGAGAGGAGAGGCGCAGGGCGGGGGAGGGACGAGCAGCAATTCCCCGCTTGCTTGCCTCTAACTGGGTTAAAGGCAAAAGAACTAAGGTGAATATCACCAACCTCTTCCTCCAAACACACATGTTGGAATTGCTGTGTTGTAAAGGAAGGGCAGACGCTATGCAACTCCGTTACTGTGCTTTGTAGGCATTTTGCTACTTGATGACAGGGTTGGCAAATATTCTACAGTCAGGCAGCTCTGAACATCTACCATGAAATCCTTACAAAGAGCAGAGAATTTGGAGCAGATGTTCTAGTCTTGTTGCCTGGCCAATCAGGACCAGAGGTGGTATTCAGCCAGTTCGGACCGGTTCGCCCGAACTGGTAGCAGAAATTTTAACTGGTTCGCTGAATCGGCAAATACCACCTCTGGCTGGCCACACCCCCGCCTGCCCAGTTGCCGCTCTCCCCCACCCGCTGCTCTCCCCGCCTGCCCGCTCGCCGCTCACCCCACCCGCCCACTCGCTCGCCGCTCACCCCACCCACGGGATATATATTTTGCCTTCACCACATGGCCCAGCTAATCACCTCACCCATTCTGCTCACCAAAGGTAAGCATGCTGCTTGCTCGCCATTCGCCTCAGCCGGGTTGGGGAACACGCCATTCCCCGGCTCCGGCCTTGCACCACCCAGAGTCTCCGGCCGCTCACCATTTGCCTTGGTCGGGTCAGGGAACGCGCTATTCCCAGGCTCCGGCCTTGCTCTGGAGCCTCCGCCCGCTCGCCATTTGCCTTGGCCAGGTCAGGGAATGCGCCATTCCCCGGCTCCAGCCTTGCCCCGCCCGGAGCCTCTGCCCACTTGCCGTTTGCCTTGGCCGGGTTGGGTAATGCGCCATTCCCTGGCTCTGGCCTTCCCCGGGGCCTCCGCCCGCATGCTGCCTGCTCGGCCTCCGCCTCACTCACCTTCGTCCATGCCTTGGTGGGGGTCACTGGCAAGGCTCAGCCGGCGAGCCTCCAGCTGCCGGTAGATTTTGGCTGCCTTCTGAACAGCTCCACTGCGATGCCATCCCTCCGTCGCAGCAGGCTGTTCTCCTGGCCGGGTCTGGCCACAAGCGGCACCAGCAGGCAATGGGGTGCACGTGCGCAGCTGGTGCGAAGAACAGGGCGGCGGCGACGGGACTTCTTCAGGCCTCTTTTTCAGCCTGTAGTTTTCGGTAGTTTTCGGCACAAGAAGCCTGCAGCCGCTGCCTCTTTTTTGGCGTGAGAAGCCTCCAGCCACCGCTACTGGCTCAGTTCTGGCTGGCAAAGAGGCGGCGGCTGCAGGCTTCTTGCGCCGAAAACTACCAAAAACTACAGGCCGAAAAAGAGGCCTGAAGAAGTCCTGTCGCCGCCATTGCTGCCCTGTTCTTCACACCAGCCGCGCACCACACCCCATTGCCTGCCAGTGCGCATGTGCAGCCGCACCCCATTGCCAGACCCGGCCAGGAGAATGGCCTGCTGTGCCGGAGGGACAGCGTTGCAACGGAGCTGCTCAGAAGGCAGCCGGACTGCGGTGTCCCTTTAAGGTACTTTGACGCGGGGGGGAGGGGGGACCATAAAGGGACAGGCCGCAGGAGCTGCCTTTTCTGCTGGTTCTGTGGGTGTGGCTTGGTAGGGTGACATCAAGTTGGCCACATCCACTCGACCTTGCTGAGAGTGACGTCCAGTTGGCCATGCCCACTCAGTCATATGATCCCCACAAAGCCACGCCCACGCCCACAGAACCGGTAGTAAAAAAAATTGAATCCCACCACTGGTCAGGACTGTTTTAAACTTCCTTGTAGCTTGCTGAGGACTTACGTGAAACAAAGTATGATGAAAAACACATACTGTACAACCTAATTCTTTTCCATTGGTACTCATTTCTGTAGAAAGATAATGTAGTACATGCTAGTTGTCCACAAGCTATTTGCTAGAAATGTTCATCTGGCATTTACTGATAAATACTGTTTTGTAAACATCTGAGATACGGGTAGTTTGAAAAAGTCTGGCGGAAGCTAACAATGCATATTTATAGAAACAGCACAAAATACACATTTTTCCAACCTAATAAAAAATGAGCAAATGTTCAGTTGAGTTCTGTTTTCTTTGAAGTATTTTTAAAACAAATTATAGCTTATTTGTACTATTATAGCTTATTATGTTTTACATACTGGCTGTCTTCTCATAGAATAATATGCCAGCATTATTAAGAACAATGTCATACCTAAGAGACATTACTCTACGCTGCCTTGAGCTCCTGGAAAAAAGGATTGATGTCAAGCCATCAGACAAATGAATGATCCCTAATCCCTACTTGGTTCCACCTGTCAGTCAGATTGGCTAAAGAAACCCAGATGGCTCCACCTATGTTTGGTTGGCATTATCAAGAATTCTGTCTTTCTTTTTACAAGAAAAACCCAGAAGGCAGAGTTTGCTCATAGTGGAATAAGCTACGGTATAATACCTAATTTGTATTATAGCAGAATACAGAGATGGCTTTGAAGAAGGAATTCAGCAATTGTTATGTATACATATCAACGTAACCTCAGATAAATAGAAGAAGGTGAAGAAAAAAATGGAGATTGCCCTCATCTCCTTTCTCTTTGGTAAAAAGAAGGATGAGACAGAATTTCTGTCGGACTTTCAAGATTCTATAACAGAGAGTCCTTGACTTACGACAACAATTGAGTCCAAAATTTATGTCACTAAGCGAGACATTTGTTAAGTGAGTTTTGCCCCATTTTACCACATTTCTTGCAACAGTTGTTAAGTGAATCACGGCAGTTGTTAAGTTAGTAACCCAGTTGATAAGTGAATCTACTTTCCCCATTGACTTTGCTTGCCAGAAGGTTGCAAATATGATCACATGACCTTGGGACATAGCAACAGTCATAAATATTTGATCACACGATAATGGAGATGCTACAAGGGTCATAACTGTGAAAAATGGTCATAAGCTACATTTTTCAGTGCCGTTGTAACTTTGAATAGTCACTAAATCAATTATTGTAAGTCGAGGACTACCTGTATTATATGTCATATATCAGATATTATTTTTATCCTATTTATGTACCTTCCTTAACTAACATGGTAAGGACACAGCTGGGCTGTGCAACATTGCCACAATGAATCACATATGTATCTACCTGTTTTGCCTGTCCTTTTCTGTGATGATTTGGCTTCCCTGCACTTGATTTCAAGAACTTCAGAAACATTATAGTGAATCCCCTCCTTCCACCATTAATGAAAAATTGCCAATGGGTAATGCCAGTGAACAAAGCTCGCTTATTTCTCACCCCTATGAAGACTGCAGCATAAGGCACGAATGATTACATTTATAGCTGTGGAAGGTGATTACAGAAAATAGATAGCACTCAGTAATAGCAGATAAATGGTTATTTCAGTTCACAAAGAACACAGGGATAAATAACAATGTGCTCCTTTTATGGGAATCCCCCTCCCCTCAAAAAAAAACAACAACACCTAAACCTCCATAAATGGGCAAATCTACAAAAGCATTTCCATCTTTTTCTTACCTCAACTAAAATAAAACATGGTAAAAACGTGCTGATCCTCTGAGGCCGCATCTTACTATAGGAAAATATGTTCATCTGTGAGGAAAAAGAGGGAGAAAACATCCTATTATGTAGGCCCACATTCAAAGTGACAACGTTTATTCCGAATTTAAAATTTGGCTCTACATAGAGCAAAATTATCAAAAGCTTTGGCACAATTGTAAAGTCCTTTCTCTATTGCATTGATTTTGTGATTGTTATTCCAATCACTAAACAAAAAATGACAACAAAGTCTCTAAATTTCTTGGAGAGATGAGGATCTTCCCACTATAGCCAGGAAGGCTTTTACACAACTTTATCTGATGTGCCAGTTGTGTTCTTTCCTAGATCAGGAGGATCTTCAGACAGTCAGTCATGGCCTAGTCAACTTCTGTGCTTGACTACTACAATATACTTTACATGGGTCTTCCCTTGAAGACCACCAGAAGCTTCAACTAGCCCAGGCGATGATAGGTGCAACTCAATATGTAACATCATCTTATGAGCTGCACTGGTTGTCATTTTGCTTCTGGTGCAATTCAAGATGTTGGCCATTATTTATAAAGCCTACCTGGGACTGCCTATCTCTTACAGTATCTACCCAGCCAATTTGATCAGGCAGGATTGGTGTGCTCTGCGTTCCTTGATTAAACAATGTCATTTATCAGTACTTTGAAAGTGTGTCTTCTCTGTCATAGCATCTGCTTTCTGGGATGAGGTTTCTCTCCCCCCCCGCCCCCCCCAAATCCAGGCAACTCCCATTCTACTGGTGTTTTGAGAACCTTGAAAATGTGGCTCCTTACCCATGCCTTTCACTAGGATAGTTGAAGCTTCTTCTAAATTGTCTGGGTATGTTTTTTTGTTGCTGACCAGTTTTGCCATCTTTTGTTCTTGTCTTTGTGGTCTTGTAATTTTTTGGGTGTTTTTACTTTGTGGACCACCCAAACTAACTGGGAATTAAGTGGTATGCAAGCTAACTAAAGACGAACTATATAACTAACTAAACAAACAAACAAATAAATAGGATTTTTTTCATAGTTTCTGTAGCTTGTTTCATAGTTCTGTGACACTTTTTGTCACAATATTGAATAGGTGTGGAAAGCTACATAGCAGGAGATTCAATACCTGAACCTTATTAGAAAATGTGGAGGAGCAGGAAGGAGATGAATTGAGTCTTGTCAGAGTGCTTCTCTTGAGCTTTCTTAGAAAGTTTGCCAAAAGTTACTACTCTTAATTATTTTAAATTTTGTTTTGGGTAAAAAAAAACCACCAGTGACCCCGCAGGGGTTGTGACAGATACTCTCTTAGACACTTTGTCATGAAGGAATTTTAAGGGCTTAAGTTTGCTCAGCTAATTTGCTGAAGGAGAGCTTTTTTGTTTCATTTTAATGTTTGTAGCTAGACAAAATGCAGTGATCTTCATATGTATGGAAGCCTTCCTTGACAAATATAAAGTACTGTATGTACTTCAGTTTATGTACAGTATTATTCTATAGTTATCATCTTTTAATAGAGAAGCATTTTCTAAAACACATAGCAGTTGTTAAATGGAGTGCAGCCAAATAAATATAATACAATAGTCAATGAGAATAGGGGCAAATAAGGAAGATAACAGCAGATCAGGAAACAATAGCATCTTTATGAGATAGCTCTAGAATAGGAGGGAAGAATGGCAATTAAATATAACTCGTCCAAGAAAGGGAATAGTGCTAGTTTTATGTATTGTACAGACATTTCTCAGCATGATCTTGGGTTTCTTTGGAGGACTTTGCCTGAAAGACAATCCCCAAATTCACTCTGAGCTTCTTCAGATGCAAAACCAAAAATATGTTGACAAATTGCTTCTGAAAAGAGAAAACAGGAGAAAAGAGATGGGTAACAAGTCCGTTCTCCTTCATGCATTACTTCCTTGAGTGCTATCTGATCTTGGACTTCCTCAAATCTACAGAATTGAACCTGCAACTGCCAAATGGTTTGCTCCTTCTGTAAGAATAGTTGTTCTACAGATTGCATACATTGTTAATCCATGGGATGCTGTAACTCAGGGGTGTCAAACTCCCGGCCTGTAGGCCAGATGCATCATGCGCTGGCCACACCCACGCCCAGTTTAGCAAAGGGGGAAAAGTCGCAATACGTCATGTGATACCGCGAGTTTGACACCCCTGCTGTAACTGATAACCTTCTGTTATTGGCTTTCTATGCCATGATGATTAGATCACTTTTACATGGAGTATGTTAATGCATGTACATGTATATTCTCTATAATCTCTCTCTCCCTCCCTCCCTCCCTCCCTCTGTCCATCCATCCATCCATCCATCCATCCATCCATCCATCCATCCATCCATCCATCCCCAATTTATTTATTAAGAGCTGTGGTGGCACAGTGGTTAAAATGCAGTATTGCAGGTTAACTCTGCACACTGCCAGCAGTTCAATCCTGAGTGGCTCAAGGTTGACTCATCCTTCCATCCTTCCGAGGTGGGTAAAATGAGGACCCAGATTGTTGGGGGCTATATGCTGATATATCTATTTATCTATCTATCTATCTATCTATCTATCTATCTATCTATCTATCTATCTATCTATCTATCTATCTATCTATCTATCTATCTATCTATCTATCTATCTATCGTATCTCTATCTATCCAGAGTAGGATATATGGGCAGCTATATAAATGTTTTAAATTAAATAAATAAATAAATAAATAAAATTAAAAACTCTGTATAACCTTTACAATATGCTCCAGAGACTGAATGGAGAGAGAGAGAGAGAGAGAGAGAGAGAGAGAGAGAGAGAGAGAGAGAGAGAGAGAGAGAGAGAGAGAGAGAGAGAGAGAGAGAGAGAATATATATGTGTGTGTGTGTGTGTGTGTGTGTGTGTGTATGTGTGTGTGTGTGTGTGTGTATANGAGAGAGAGAGAGAGAGAGAGAGAGAGAGAGAGAGAGAGAGAGAGAGAATATATATATGTGTGTGTGTGTGTGTGTGTATGTATATGTATATGTGTGTATGTGTGTGTATATATATATGTGTGTGTGTGTGTGTGTGTGTTTTGAGGTTTTCGCGGGTATTTGTATGTAGGTCTATGGTTATTCGGGTTTTCTCCCGCATGAAGTTGGAGATGTGGTTGTGACGTTTTGACGAAGTCTCATTCATCATCATCAGGCTGGTTATCAGGCTTGTGTCTTCGGCCTCGTGCTTCTAGGAGCAATGCAAGAATTGCAGCTGTTTCTTCCTTTTAACTGCCAGTGGGGTTTGTACTGATAGGGTGGGAGCTTGGCTGTGTTCTGATTGGGTGGAGGTGTGTTGGGATTGGTTGGGGGCGTGGATGTGTTCTGATTGGGTGGGGGTCAGTTTGCTTCATGTATGGATTAGAGGGGTTTGGAGTGGTTAATGATGCAGCTGTGGTCTGGCTGCTGGTTTGTGGTCGTGACTCCGTAGTGTGGGTTTGGGTTTGTTTTTTGCGTGGGTGTTTGGTAGTGGTATCCTGTGTGGTTTTCTTGAGTGTGGGTCTGGTGTCATTCTTTGTGTTGGGGACACGTTTGTCAGTAAGTGCGGGTTTCCAAATGGCTGGTAGGCGGGAGGTGTCATCTCGTTTATTCATGCTATGTGGGCTTTTTTCTATCTCTATGGCTTCTCTGATTATTCTGTTGTAAAAGTGTTCTGTTTTGGCAATAGTTCTGGTTTCTTTAAAGTTAATGTTGTGTCCTGTGGCTTTGAGATATTGGACTAGGGAAGAAGTTTGTTTCTATTATTTGATTGAATTATTATGTTC
>QLTV01012194.1:835297-862820 GCA_003457575.1 Thermophis baileyi
AATAAGACTAAATTAAAATGAAATTTTGTTGCATTCAGCTATAAAAGGATAACCATTATATATATATATATATATATATGCACACAAATACACATATATAGTATATATGTACATGTATATGTGTATGTTCATTCAGTCTCTGGAGCATGCTGCAGAGAGTTTAATTCCATAGTTTTTTATTGATATGTAAACTTTGCAACAGGGAAGATCTTCTGACATCCTACCAATGCCAGGCAAGAATTCACAAGAGGTTGCTTCTTACAAACTGATTTGGTTAGTTAATTGGACTATACATTCTATACCAAACTATTGGAATAGTTAGTATAGTGTGTTAACTACCTTGAATTAATTATACATAAAATTATAAACTCCATCCATCGTATTCTAAAAAGAAACATAGCTAGCTCAGTCAACGGATTATTTGCAGTTGTTTTCCCATGGTAAAAAGGCAGGTCTTTTAATGTTAGAATGTCAGGGTGTTAGAATGTCAGGGTCAGTGCAGGTTCTTGGTGCATGACCATTGTGTTACATTTTTAAAGTTCCTTCTTTTTCTTTCCTTTGTTCATTGATATTATATTTATCTGTTCATGTTTGAAATATAAAATAATATTAATTTACAGCATTTGAAATAATATTTTCTTTTATTTTTCTCATTTTAATAATAGGGTATGTTAACTACAGGAAACGGAGATCTCTGGAGGTTTTTGAGAAGAGGCTGGGCAGCCATCTCTCAAGGATGGTCTGATTGATTTTTATACTCATTGCAGAAGATTGAACTAGATGATTCTCACTGTATCTTCCAATTCCACAGTTCTGTGATTGTATGATTCTAGTGCAATGCATCTATAATAATGAGAAACTTCAGCCATCCTAAAAATGGGAAGCAACTCTAAGCCATCCAGCATAATGACTAGGTATCATGTAAAATAGCTGCATTGACACTATCAAGAAGTTATTCAGAAATCAGATGCATTGCTGGCTTTTCTCTTTCCAGCCCATCCTCTTCCAAAATGGTTTCACACCGATCACTACAACTCCAAATAGAACAAGTGCTTAACTATGCATGACTGGAGAATATCTGATCTCTATAAGTTTTATTATGCAGTCAGTTAAGAAATTGCAATGAGTAGTGCGGTGGCCTAAAAGTGGAGCTCTCGCCTCCCAATCAGGAGGCTGTGAGTTCGATCCTAGGTAGAGGCAGATATTTCTCTCTCTGGACACGATGAGACTGTATCTGCTGAATATAACTCTGCATTGGCGACAGGAAGGGCATCCGGCCAGTAAACACTCAGCTCCATTCAGTTGGCCAGACTCCACCCCTCAAGGGATTATGGGGTCGTTAAAAGAAGAAGATGATGAGTTAAGAAATTGCAACCTGATGGGGAACACAGGAATTGGGAAAGTCTATCAGTGTCGTAAGTTCCTCCATGTTGCATTCTTTTACCTTCTTTCTATTGGTGAACTAGTGAATGAGACCATAGCTGGAACAAGTGAGTGACAGAACTCAGTGGGAACTAGATTATAGACCAATAACTTTTAGTATATGACATGTCTACGCTATCACATTAAAGCATTTGCTCAGAATTTTCTATTTAGAATGAAGGAACAATTGTAGCCTACAGAACAGGGGTGGGTTCTAATTTTTTTTACTACCGGTTCTGTGGGCATGGCTTATTTTGTGGGTGTGGTTTGATGGTCATGTGACTGAGTAGGCGTGGCCAACTTGACGTCATGCACACTCACACCCTCAGTCACATGTCCCCCACCTAGCCACGCCCACAGAACCGGTGAAAAATTATGTTTTGCCAGCTGGGAGGCTGGCAAAGAAGCCTTGCTTTCCCGCCGCCGTGGCTGCTTCTACTTCAGCGCCAAACGGTCCATGCCCCCCCTACACACACACACCACCATACTTGCCCTGGCAGCAGCCCGGCAGTAGCAGCCGAGCAAGGGAAGGAGAGGGACCAGAGAACGAAGCGGGCACGGCAGCAGCCAAAGCCGCCGCTTATTCCAACAGTCCTCAGCTGTTGCAAAGAAGTGGCAGCTCTGGGTGTGCCACACCCGCTTCATTCTGTTTGGGAGCTGCTTTGCACCTTGTTTGCAACCCACTCCAAAGGGAGCTCAGATTGTGGCGGCGTTCCGGCTTCTGCTGCCTTGTGGGGTCTGAGGTCGACCCGGCGACACAGGCGCATTTCGGGACACCTAATCCTCCGGCCAGCCCGGCCATGCAATGGCCGGAGAGTGAGGGAGGGCGGCCAGGTCCACCTGGGCAGCTGCTCCCACTGCCCTCCCCGGAGGGGCTCGCTTCACCCACCAAGAGCCGAGCTGACCTTAGCTGGGCTGCCCGACCCCAGGAACAGGCAAATTAAATGGCGGGCAAGGGGGGGGCTGACCGGCTCGGACTGAACCCGGCTTCCTGACTGGCAGAGAGAACAAGGCCGAGAGGAGGTGGTCACGTTAACAGCTCGGTCTCCCGCCGTGTTCAAGCAGAGCTCCGGCAGGGCTTGAATCTGCATTGCAGGAAGCTCCGCTCTTGGGGTGTGCACACTCCAGGCTTCCTCTGGAGACACCCCCCCAACCTTCCTACAATTGCCGGGGACATCTTTCTTGGTCTGCCGGTGCCCCTTTGCCTCTTCCCGTGCCCGGGTGGGGGAAAAACACTTCAGGGCGCCCTGATCCATCTTCCCCAACTGGGAGGTTTCTCCCCAAGTGGTGGAGCTCTCACAGGACGATGTTTTGCCCAACCTGGAAGTTGCTTCCGAAGCGTGGAGAGGCTTCGCTTGTTCTCCTTCCCAGTGAGCGAAAAGCTGGTGAGCCGGCAAGGTCGGGGGCTGTGGGCCTGGGATATGGGGGGGCGGAAGTTTTGCTCCTTGGAGCCTCGGAGCCTTGGAGCAACTCCCGGCCCTTGCACAGTAAAGAGTACAAGAAGGTGTTAATTGCCTCACAATCATGAGAAGTTTTTCTTTACTGTGCAAGGGCTGGGAGTTGCCGGGGCCAGAGGGGGCTTGTGGGCTGGACCCTGCCGGCCCGCCAGCTTTTCGCTCACTGGGGAGGAGAAAAAGCGAAGCCACTCCGCGCTTCAGAAATAACTTCCAGGCTGGGCAAAACATCGTCTTCTGAGAGCGCCGAGCCTCCCAGTTGGGGAAGATGGATCAGGGCACCCTGAGGTGTTTTTCCCCCACCCAGGCATGGGAAGAGGCGAAGGGCAGGGGTGGGTTCTAACTTACCTCGCTGCTGGTTGCTTCCTCCCGCGCCGCGTGGCCACGCCTCGTGGGGGGAAAAAAGCCGAAAACAAGACGGTGACACATGCGCAGTGCTGGAAACTCAGCTTCTGCGCATGCGCAGAAGAAGAAAAAACCCGGGGGAAAATTAAAAAAAAAATTCAAAAAAAATTCAAAAAAATTCACAAAAAAAAAGGGGGGGGCGCCCACCGACCGGCACCGCCCGAACCAGATCTGTGACATCACTGTGACGTCACCGGTGGGTTGCTACCGGTTCGGGCGATCCGGTCCGAACCGGGAGGAACCCACCTCTGCTACAGACTGCCATGAAAAAGCAGCATTTAGTAGCTCCAACTTTCTTCTTCTCAGTGCTAAACCAACAATGATTAAAGCATGGCTGTGTGATCTGTTCTTCCCCTGTCTGTCCCCGAGACCCATTGTCCTCTGGCCTTTCCTTCTGCTATAATCCAGTCATTTATTATTCATGTTTGGAACATAATGACATCTATTGGCTTGCTGCTCATGTTCAAAGCCAGAGCAATGAACAGGAAAATGGTTCATAAAACTAGGAAAAGGACAGGTTCCTTAAATTGTCTGGTGATGTCTAAGGCCCTGAACAAATATAATGTCCTCGTTTTTTTAAAAAAAAATGATAGTTCTTTTTATAAAACAATAATTTATATTTGGGTCTTGAAGACTAACTCCCAAATCCTTTCCCCACACAAATTTTACTCACACAAATTTTCCTAGAATCCTCTTTGGCACATAACCCTGTAAAGAAGACAGTTACATAACGTAAGCTATTAATATTGCAGATAGCAGCAAAAATGCCATACTAAACTGAGAGGCACAGCTCACTGAAGGGAGAAATTTGCTATTATTATAATGTATTATTCATTAGGGGCTGACAAAATGCTAGAAAGAAAAAAGAGATTTTGAAGTCATAGTGTGCTTGAAAGTTTACAGTATTTTTCCAAATGAGTTCAAGAACAGGATGGGTAAATTAGTCCATTTGTTGACTGACTGTATTTGTGTGGTTATGTGTGTGTTAATCCATAGGGAAAAAACCCTCATATTCTTTTATGCTTGCAATATCTTCTACCATTCAGAGCCATTGTATATATTTTTCCCAATTTAAAAAGCTATTAAACAAAAATAGGCAAGGTACGTTTAAAAAAAATGAAAATTAGCCTAATTTTTTGCTTTGATGCCTCCTTTTTCCCCTTCTGCCAAGTGTTCTTAGTGTAAATTTCTCCAGTCTGAGTTCTTCTTTAAAATGTAACTATCATTGTTGGAACATCAAGTTTAATACGTCAGAGAATATTTCATCATGGAAAAAAACAGGCTACTTGACTCTATTTGATGCTAATTTTCAGATACTGCAAAATCTAGTGTGAGCCAAACATCCGAATTCACTCAGCAGAATCTGTGGTAGGACCATTTTCATCCTTATTCAATGCTTTGGAGGGATTGCTATCTTTGCTCAGAGATGAAAGCCGTTCTCAAAGAAAACAATGCACAATTTCACACTCCAATATGGCCATGATACGTACTGGAAGAAACAACTCATTTCTCACAGTAAAGAACTGAGTTGATCTAAAACAAAAGTTAGCCGCTGGAGACCCCTGACAAGCAAAAGGAAGTATTTTTACAGACTTATAATCCAAGACACAAAGCTTGCCATTATTTTTGGTGGTTTTTAAAAGAGAATTACAAATGCATTAATGGTTACCAAAGATGCCCATTTGGGTTACCATGCAGTATGTCTCTGGGTAAAGTAACTGAAAAACAGTAACATGAGAGGGATGTTACTTTCTTGTTCTTTGCAAAGTCAGGCAGAACTCACCATGGCCAACTCGCCACGGCCATGTCACCGCAGCCAACATGCTGTGGCCAATTTGCCGTGGGACAAGAGTTACACTAATATCGAAGAAATAGTCAAATAGAATCATTAAAGAAAGGATGCCAAAGGAGGGACAAAATAAAATGTGAATGACAAAAATTAAAATATTTGAATTGAACAATTTAATCATTAAATTGAATTTTTGAATTGTCCCACAGCAAGTTGTCCCTTGGCGAGTTGGCGATGGTGAGTTGGCCGCAGGGAGTTGTCCTGATGGTGGGCTTCATCAAAGCTAGAAAAGATGAAGGCTAGCTATAAGATCACAGAGTGCTACAGGAGTGCAAAGTTCTCAGTGAAGTTTTGCTTCTTTAAGGATATATCTTTAGGAAGAAGTGACCCAGTTGTGCTATCTGTAGATAATAGAATACTCCGACTAACACTATATTGGTAGTTGTGGAACAGCCTGATTGTGCTTTTCAGAATTAGTACAAAAAGAGTGGAACTTGCAAGAACATGGTACAGGATGGATAGTTCTTGTTCAGAATGTCAACTAATCAGCCTCTCTTCTATTCCTTCCCTCTCTTTGGCTGGTTAAGGCTATTTCAAACCAGCTGATACCTCCCTCTGGAAAGGAAAGATTTGGCTACATAAGAATAGTCATTCAGAGAATAAGTTTACTGTTAGTGTAAATTATATTGGTTTGGCAGTTAGCAGAGCAATCCTATTTGATGTTATGGAATGCTCCAACATCAGAATATCAGATGAACGCAGTATTTGGCCAGAAAAACAGAACAAAATAAATATTTCATTTAGGTTTCTTTTTCTCCCTCTGAGGTAATTTGAAATGTTTATTTACACAATTTCCCTTCCACCCGGCAATTATTTTCACTCAAGTTGCCCCACTGTGACCATCACTATCTTTAAAATGCTGAAGACTCCATGTCAGCCAATCGAGGGTCTTCCAGTTGACCAATGGGGAAGCATAAAAAAGTGCCATTCAGCCCATAGCCTACCTTTCTATTTCACTGTATTCATTTGTGTAGTGATTTGTAAAGAAATCAACATAACAGCAATTATAGGGAAAAGCTGTCATGGCAACTATCTCTAGGTTCACAGTTTAAAAAGCAAATACCAGCTTGTCATAATATTCTACAGGAAGATGCACTACTCTGAGAGTCACTTTTGTGAGATGAATGGCCATATAAATGACAGATAATAGATAGATAGATAGATAGATAGATAGATAGATAGATAGATAGATAGATAGATAGATAGATAGATAGATAGATAGATAGATAGAAGAGAGAGAGAGAGAGAGAGAGAGAAAGAGAAAGAGAAAGAGACGATAGATAGATAGATAGATAGATAGATAGATAGATAGATAGATAGATAGATAGATAGATAGATAGATAGATAGATAGAGATAGATAAGATAGATAGATAGATAGATAGATAGATAGATAGATAGATAGATAGATAGATAGATAGATAGATAGATAGATAGATAGATAGATAGATAGATGAGAGAGAGAGAGAGAGAGAGAGAGAGAGAGAGAGAGAGAGAGAGAGAGAGATGAAAGGCAAGAATGCAAGGCAGGAATGAACAAATGAGCTGATTCCCTAACCTCATATTATAGTCCAACATTTAGATGAGGTACTATTGACAAACTCTGGTCATTCAGCATAACATCATCATTTATCTTATTGCAATTTCTGGCTGAACTCAGCCCCGGGAAAGTAGTTATCAATAATTCATTGAAATGAAAGATAAATAATGTCATCTAATCAAATGTATTTAACCATTATCCATACTCATTATGGGTTAATGTGGCTTTTTAACGATCCCTAGAAAGTATGAATGTAAAATGCTGGCTGAAGGTAAATAAAGAAATACAGCTAGGGAATGCTGAGTTTATCTTCTTAATAATAAAAGCAAGAAAATCAGTGGGTATGGGTGCTCACACTTGCCTGCACTGTAATTGTAAAGCTAAGCAAAACATACTGTATGTTTGTCTTTCAAAAATTAAATTTTTTTTAAATAGTCTACTCCTATTTTATCCTGGGATGTTTTTTCACTTCAATAAAGTGACAAAGATGGCCTTAAACAGTTCAGGGGCCAGTGCTATGGGAGAGGGTCCTCTCAGCCTCAGAGTGGGCTTTGGGACTAGCCACTGGGCCTCAGAGCCATGCTGGAGGAGATGACCAGGCAGAGTCCAAGGGCCGGTGAAATACTTCATCAATTTGGAGTCACTGAGCTTCCACAAGAGACCTAATCCACCACCACCTCTTGACGTTCATTGACTCTTATCTGGCACCAATTTGCCTTGGCTGTTAGTAGATCAGATTCTCGTATAGAGGTGGCATGGAATAAACTTCTAGTATTTTTGAAGCCTATCCTGGCTCCTGATTTCTTGCACCTGACACATGCAGCCTGAAAGTCTTCCAAGATAAACGGAGGAGACGTCAGCTGAATCTTCACTGCATGCCCCTTGGGATTACTCAAGTGCCGCGCAGTGGTTAGAATTCAGTATTGCGGGCTAACTCTGCCCACAGTCTGGAGTTCAATTCTGACCGGATCAAGGTTGACTCGGCCTTCCATCCTTCTGAGGTCGGTAAAATGAGGACCCAGATTGTTGGGGTCAGGCTGTTTTCCCTGGACATGTGGGCTGGGAAGCTAGCAGAGGCTGGGAAGTTGATGTTGTCCTCATTAGCCATTCTGTGCTTTTTATTTGGTCATTTACTTTGCATTATGAGGTCTTTTCCCATTTTATGTTAGCTGGCCAGAGTCACTGCTGTGGAATGGCCAGCTGTATCAATCAAGTAGATAAATAGCCCTAGTTCAATCTGTCAAACATTTTGGAGAGCCAAAGTCTTCACATCTAGGGATACTCAGCTTAGGAGTCCTTCCTGGATGGATATTGATGGTTGGAGAACTGCAGCTGTCAAGTAGCACAAAGCAGTGGCTCCATAAATGAAGTCGGGTCACATCTGCGCTCTTTCTCCTACCAAACTTCATCGACAGTTTATTGATTAAGACTTCAGGAAGAATTTTACTCCAGAATTGAATTCTTTCCAGTTGCTTTTATTTTGTATCAATGCTTCAGGAAGAAGAGAGTTTCTTTATAAAGGATGACAGTGATCTAAATGAAACCAAATTCCATTAAATGGAAAATGGAAGGTGAAAAGGAAAGCAAGAAAAGATCTCGATAGGGAGAGGAAAAACAGCTGGGAAATCTCATTTTACAACTGACAGACCAGATTATATCTACTCCAATTTGTATCGCTTTAGCTTTTAGGTTTGTTTGCTTTAATACTGTACAAAAATCTTCTCCCTTAAGAGTTTAGTCTAGTGTTTCTCCATCTCAGCCACTTCAACTCCCAGAATTCCCCAGCCAGCCTGGGTGGTTTCTGGCTAGGGAATTCTGGGAGTTGAAGTTCATACATCTTAAAGTTGCTGCGATTGAGAAACACAAGTTTAGTCAATCTGCATATGTATTTCATGGCATCCTCTCAACAAAATGACCGTCTTCAATAAAGTCCTTGTCCTCGGACAGAGGATCTCGAATGTGCCTCTGTGTACAAATGTGGTTTTTCTCTGTTTGGTTACACCTATATGTTTAAACAAATGTGGTTATATTTATATTGGATTGATTATGGCCCTATGCATCAGAAACGCTTTAGCTCAACATTCAGAACAAGCCTTATCTCCCTTTTTCTCTGTGGTATTAAGAAGTTTCACTAGTTAGAGAGCACTAGAAAAGGAGACCAGCCAGAAGTCTTTTGTGGTACAGTAAAATGCATTATTAAGATTCCGAACATCATTGTTCAAATGGGTAACATGGATTAATTTATTTTTATAAAGATCTAATAAGCCAGGTGTGTTGTATTTCAAGTCTCTTTTTTTCTAAGATTTGATTTCTCTCCCAACACCCTACTGCTCTGCACCAAGGAGCAGCATGATTGTATGAACAGTTTGATCGCAAGTTGTTTGCATTTGTACTTGTGCACATATATTAATAGGCCATGTTATATTAATTATAACTCCCATTACAGTAGTGGATTTCACTTACCTTCACTACCGGTTCGGAACTGTGAATGCGCACGCGCGCTTGCTTCGCTCACGCACGGCGTTTCTGCGCATGCGCAGATTGTCTGTGATGATGTCTGGGTGGGTGGGCGGAGCCTCCCGCTGCCGCCGCTACTGGTTCACCCGAACCGGGGTGAACCGGTAGCAACCCACCACTGTCCCATTACCTGTGGGGGCAGTATGTACAGTTCATAGGACCAAAAAAAAAAAAGATGTCTGGCCATATTTTAAACAGTACTCAGTACTGTACTTTATATCCGGGGTCCCCAACATCCGGGCTGCAGCCCAAAACCGGGCTGCAGCCTGTTTGGAATCAGGCCGCACCAGCAGCAGGTGAGCATGCGTGCACATACACACAGCTCCACTTGCGTGAGCGGCAGGTGCTACCACTCGCGTGCAATGCTCCATTTGTGCGAGGAGTGGGTTCACGCAAACGTGCCTTCATCTCACAAAGAACCATCTCCTCTCCTCAGCCCCCCCATCCCCCACTGGACCGCCAAGATGGAAAGGTTAGGGACGGCTGCTTTACATATTTACATCATGGTTGTTGAAAGATTCAGTGCCAAATCAGAAACTAGTACTGTTTTTACCTCTTGACAATCTAAAAGGATATTTTTCACAAGTCCTATCTTATGATAGAATAACTGCGTCATGTAAAGATTCAAGTACAAGCCATTAGTGATCTACTCTGGATCACTTTACTAATGGTTTCAATCTTGCTATGGTAGTTCACACAATGCCATTGTTAACAGCATAGTGCAGCACAAAGACAGCCATCACAAATATCTATAAGTAAATCCATTGTAAACATACTGTGGATCTATGGCACGTCTTCCTTATCTCTTGAATTATGAAAAATGTTCTTACTATAGTCCCTTCCAGGGTATGTGAGTCATTTGTTTATTTTTTAAGAACATCTAAAAACTCTTTCATCAATAACTTGTATTTAAACATCAATTGAAAAATTATGTTAAGGTATGTGCACCAAGGATTGTGTAACAAGGATATGCTCATAGAAACGTTATGATAGTAGATATGAATAACTATTCAGCCACACACAGATACACTAAATTGAGTTAACATTTACTTTAAGAAACAGCACAGTCCAATAAACAGTCCAGGTCATACACATTTAAATCTGTAACTAGCTAGAATAACAGTCCAAAGAATTACAAGTTTTTCCAATTACAGATTCTTCTTACCGTTTGCCTTTGTCATTCACAGTAAACAATGATATTACAATATAAGCACAGCTCAGATACAACAGAGACCAGAATATCAAATAGAGCATCTCAGAGAGAATAAGCTATGATCTCTAGCTCCCTCTTATGGCAATTTGCAACACAATCAACCAATCAGAATACAGCACAAATCAATACAGTGATTTTGTTTTAAACATACATACATACATTGTTGGTTTATATATTGCCAACCCAACTACATGGACAGAGACCTAACAAATTAGATTATATGTGGAGAGGCAATCAGTAGACGGGAAAAAGATATTTCTGATAATCTGCTTATTGTTTGTATGCAGCTTTTTAGCAGAGTGCCAGTTTCATACATTGCTCTAAGCAATGCAAGTCCTTAATTTTCGTTCCTTGGATCAAAAAATTGTTTTAGGAGTAAGAAAATCTATTTGTGTCAACAAAGAGGCAATACATTAAGGGTACTACTTCTGACCTCCACGATAACTTAAACTTTTTATGCAAATGTTGCTGAGAATTCTCTCAATATATTGAAAATATATTGAAAAAGATGCAAATGAATACAGGTAATCCTCACCGAACAACCACAATTGAACCCAAAATTTCTGTTGTTAAATGAGACATTTGTTAAGTAAATTTTGTCCCATGTTACAACTTTTTAGCCACAGTTGTTAAGTGAATCACTATAGTTGTTAAATTAGTGACACAATTGTTAAGTGAATCTGGCTTTCCCGTTGACTTTGCTTGTTAGAAGGTTGCAAAAGGTGATCACATGACCCTGGTTCAATAAATAAATATTCTACAAATGCATCAGCAGTGAGGATGGACAATGTGACCCTCATACAGTACAATGTAACATGGGAAAGCTTCAAGGCAAAGATTGGTGGATTCCATCCAATTATTTTCCTCCCATTCAACATTCTTATTGGCTGGAAAACCAACTTCAATCACTTTTCCACCAATCATGTGGCTAGAAAGATTTGTGATTCAAGCCTTAATGTTCATGATTTACTGTGTCTCTCTTATGATGAGACGATATTGGAAAGCTAAGCCATAACTACCGTGTTTCCCCGAAAATAAGATTATTAATTTGTGCTCCAAAAGACGCAATAGTACTTATTTTCCGGTTAGGTCTTATTCTGGGGAAAAATACGGTACTAAATGCATCCGTCTGGCTGACGATCTTAACTGGGGCTTATTTTTGGGGTAGGGCTTATATGACAAGCATCCTGAAAAATCATGCTTGGGCTTATTTTCTGGTTGGGTCTTATTTTGGGGGGAACATGGTTTTAACCCAGCTTTTTGTTACCATAGATCAGAGAGAAGCAAGTATGAAGTTCTGTTCATCACTAGCCCTGAAAATGTTATCTAGTTTGGATCATGAAACATCTGCAAGAAAACAAGCAAGTTCAGAGAGCACCAAGTTCTGTTCTCAGTTCTGTTCATGAACATTTTAGGCATACACAATTTAGGGTAGGGTGGGTGAGGATTTCTCACAAAACCTGAACTTCTTGCCTTCTATTCAAGAGGAAATAATAGCTTTTGTTCACTTTTTATTTGGTTACAGAATGAAATTTGCAAGCACCAATATCAGAGAAATTAGTATAGTAATTTTGTACCTAGGCTCATTTGAATGTCTTCAAATGGATTTTCGTTTGTTTGAGAAGAGAATTAACTGACATATGTAGGAAGATACATGTTTTCTTGAAGATCAAGACTGCTCCATTTCAGATTAGACAAAGGAAGGCACTGGACCTTAGCAGATTTGAATGGGGAATATTTGCTTATCTCTCTGTCGTTTGTCAGAAGGAATAGATGTAGAGATTTTGGAGCTATGGTGCCTTAAACACTTATTTATTGTTAAACAAAAACCAGGAAGTATCTTTTTTTTTAACCTAGGATTAGATTTTGTTGCAAAACAAAGAATGATGTAAAACACAATATCCCTCTTCCAAAGAACTATGAGAATTAATGATGAATCAAGTCTTGTGTTAGGAGACAGACATCTGATTCATGCAATTTCTTTCTCTCCAGGCTGTCATTTTATAGATAAACAAAAGCTTTAATAGGTTTGAGTTTCTTGCTTGCTTTTGTGTGTGGGAAGTGAGGTGGAATAATGTAGGGATGGGAGGAACTGTTGATATCCTGGGCTTGTTTTTCCATAATACTCTCCAACATCAGTTAGCAAAGGTCATTTTATGATGGCCCAATTTGCCTTTGGTCACTTTAAGGGACATTTCATTTTTCAGCCACAAAAACTGACCCAAAGCAACTCCATTTCCCTTAAAACTTAACTGATGGGTCTATCAAAAGATTGCATTTCAGGCTTGCTAGACACAGAACTTCGAGGGATTAATGTAAGTATATACAAAGAGCTGCCCTTAATCTGAAGCAAATGAAACTAGGCAGCTGATAAGAAATGGTTTTCTTGGCAGCTTGACTCCTAGTGACAGCATGGACACATTCATGCTGTTTTGTCGGCAATGTAATTTGTCACTGCCTTTTTTCTTCTTCTTCCTAGTCTGCTTTTATAGATTTTTATCTGGAGGAATCCCATCCAAACATTAGCCAGGTATGACTCTGCTTAGCTTCTGGGCTCCAACAAGTTCAACTACATGTTGCCACCTGTTGAAGGTAACAACTGGGCTTAACATCATATCTGAACTATGTGGGAAAGCATCCTAGAAGATTAAAAGGCTTCTCTTTATTTATTCATTTTTATTTGTAACCCACTTTTACAAATATGGCAGTGAACATATCCAACATATCTTCTTCCTCCTGTTTTCCTCACTGTGAGGTGAGTTGGGCTGAGAAAGAGAGACTTACCCAAGGTCACCCAACTGGCTTTCATGAATAAGGTAGGACTAGAACTCACAGCCTCCTGGTTTCTAGCCTGATGCCTTAACCACTAGGCCAAACTGGTTCTCTTGTATGCTAGGATAAATCATCCTTATGGTGGGGATTAGTGCCACCAGGTTAAGAAAAGGGCTTAAGTTCACAAGAAAGATACAGAAGGAATGGAAGACTAATCAAATGACCAAACACCAAGAATGCCCCCAGCAAAGGCAATCTGAAGATCTTCTAGAAAGGGCTACAGTTACAGCGTTCTGAACCAGGTCGCGTAGGCAAATCCAGGCACCAATAAAATCTTTTATTGCACCACGAAAACAGAGGTGTTGGTAAACCTCCACTCCACTTTTCCCCCACAAAATAACCACTCACAGTCAGTGTAACCCAGTCCAACCAGCTGGGTCCACTAGTCAACAGAAGCAAGCCCCCCCAAACAGGAAGAAAATCTAAGTCCACAAACCAGGTGCAGTGTTTGCCGAACAAGGTCCATAAGCCACCATCCAGAATCAGAGTCCGTAAAGCAAGGTATGCAGATCCAAAGGCTGAAACATGAGTTGAAATCCACCAGTCAAGGTTTCCAAAAATCAGGGGATAGCGTGCTAAGACAAACGGTTGTTCCTGATGAACACCTCCTCCTCCGGCCTCTGGTTAAATCACCCCGAGCCAGGTGTTTTTTGTGGGGGAGCAGCCTCCTTGCTAGCAGCCTTGCCGACCTCCTCTGAGTTTCCTTCCACTCCACTCTCCGCACTTGCGGATCGGGTGGAGGAGGCAGCTATTCCTCATCAGAGGGGATCTGTTGTCTCTCATCACCTCTGCCCGTCTGCAGCCAATCCTCCCCTGTGTTCGTGAAAGCAGAGGTGGCTCCCTTTCAGGTGGACTGGTTTCCGCCCAATGCAAGGAGGTCCTGGGATAGCAGGCCTCAGCCCCTGGACTCTCTGGATGTTCCAGGGCAATGGTCACCAACTGGTGGTCCGTGAACCACTGGTGGTCCACGAGAAAATTTTGGTGGTCTGCAGAAGAATTATTTGCATTTTTTATATTGCACTAAATCAGGGGTCCTCAAACTACGGCCCCTGGGCTGGATATATGCAATGAATGCTTGTGTTGCTGCAGAGAATCTCCCCCTTCGGGGTCTTTTTGTGCGGGTCGGAGGGGGGGCAGAAATTCTGACTTGGGGTCTGCTTTGGCCTCCTGGTGGGGGGCTTTGGGTGAAGGCTGGAAGGAAGTGCCGCTGGTGGCAAAGAGCCAGAGGGCCGCGTTCCAGTGGGACTGTATCATGACCTGGAACTGGCTGACCATCTCAGCCCACTGAGCCTCCAGGTGCCGGTACCTGGCCTTGCACTCCCGCAGGTCTTCCCTCTGCTTGGAAAGCCTATGCTCATAGTCCTCAGTGAGCTGCTTCTGCTGAGCCTCCTTCTTGGTCAGATCCAATTTGAACTGAGCCAGGGCTGGCAAGGCGCCCCTTGACGTCAGTGACATTGAGTTGGCCATGCCCACCCAGTCCCATGACCACCTAGCCACGTCCACCCAGCCATTCATTAGGCAGATCATATTAGTGGTCTGCGGGATTTAAAATTATGAATTTAGTGGTCCCTGAGGTCCAAAAGGTTGGTGACCCCTGTTCCAGGGGATACGTGCCATCCCCGTTGGATGGTCCCAGTTCCGACTCCTGCTCCTCCGAACTGGGATCCGATGGGTCCATGACATACAATGTTTAAAATAATTGAACCTTATCTGAATAACTGAACCTGCCCCTTGGCACTTAAAATCTCACTTTACCCAAATCTGCTCTAGTTTCTGTAGTCAAGTTAACAGCAGTTGAGGGACTTCAGTGAAGCAGCTGCACAACGCTGAGTTCTCTTGTATAGGGTGGTCTCTGCAGTAATTGTGGGGGCTACCTGCCTCAGTCTCACCCTGCCTTCCCAATCCTGTCATCTCCTCATTACAGCTGGATGACAAGATTGACAAGCTCATGATTCTAAAAAAGAGTTTTTGGAGCCCAGCAGAAGTAATTCGGGCCTGTATATGTACTGTAGGTCCTTAACTTACAAATGGTAGCGTAGTGACTATTTAAAGTTACCATGGAGTGCTTATGATATGGTTCCGAAGTTCTGATAGCGGCCTCACCCTCTGCAGTCACATGACTGCATTTTGGGTGCCATGTTTATGGCCATTTGCAGCAGCCCTCAATCACATGACTTCATTTTATGATGTTTTTTGCCCAAAACCAGCATTTATTTCCCGTTTTCAGCAAAAACTGGTCCATAGCAAACAACGGATTTGCTTAACGTCCACAGCGTTCACTTAACAACTGTGGCATTTGATTTACGACCAGCATGTCTGCTTAACCATCGCAAAAAAGGTTATACAGTTGGAATGGTCATGTGGGTGACCTGTTTTACAACCATCACAACTTATGCCTAACGGAATGGGCAGGTTCCATTATGGTCGTAAGTCAAGGACTATATGTATCCGGAAATCAAACTGCTTAAGCCCTTTCTTGTTTAAATTGTGAGGCATCAGACATCCAGATATAGCTTTAATGTGAAGGAAGGGACTTGAATCTGGGAGGATTGCCATATTGCCTTTAAAGCTGTAGGGGCCTAAACTAATTTGAAAAAGCTTCAGTGAAACATGCCCCCTCTCCCCCCCCCCTTAGGTTCAGTTGAAGCACTATGAAGAAAAGAAAGTACAGTAATGGAAAATGTTTTAGGCCATGACAAAAAAAGATAACTCAGTTAGGAATTATGTCAAGGGTATAAATATGAGTAGATACTCTCTCTCTCTTTCAATCGTCTGGGAGAAAGTGTCACCTAATGGTATTGAGTGCCAAAACATACACCCTGTAAAACAATCTTGTTTACACAATAAATGCCTAAGTAATGGAGCTCCCTGCAAGAAGATGTGGCCTTGGCTACTAGCCCAGAGCCTTATTCATGTAACACTTGTGTCCCATTCTGATGGCAGACACGGATTGTGCTTTTCTCCGCATTCTTGGTATCTGGTATCGCTTCTTCAGTTCTGACTTCTGTGCATGAAGCATGGACGTTTATAAGGAAATTCAAATGGGCTGGCAGATGTTCTTCTGCAGGGGTTCTCCTGCACTGAAATACTTGCTTCTGGGGGGCAGTAAACCAACCCTCCCCCCCCCCACTGTGAGCAGCTGCTTACATGTGGGGTTTCCTTGCTGATAACAGCACTCAATATCCAGACATTTGACACTGAGGAGCAATCACTGTGGGTGGAGCTAATTTTTCTTAACAGCAGGAAACAGAGTTTTTTTTTAATGCAACTTAACTCCCCCAACACATGCAAGCATGCGCGTGTGCGCACACACACACACACACAAACTTCAGGGCTGTTCTGGAGGCTGTTTAAACACACAGTGGCTGCTAGAGGATTATATACTGTATGACCCAAAATTCATTTTGGTAAACATGTATTTGAAGTTGTTCTATGTTTAATTAACGATTGCTGTGGAAACAAACAACATTAATGCTTTCAGTTTCCTGCTTTGAGCCAGAGAACACTTAAAAGCAGCTTCTGGGCTGATGAAGCCCTGATTTGATTTAAATTAACTTTTTTGCAGTCCTTTTGACTTCAGCGGCTTTGCAAAGGGCTCTGCAGCAGGGGTGGGTTCCTCCCGGTTCGGACCGGTTCTCCCGAACCGGTAGTGGCCTGCTGGTGATGTCACGATGACATCACCGAACCGGAATCGGTCGGTGCCGGTCCGTGGGGGTTGCCATCTCTTTTTTTTTGAGGTTTTTTTTAATTTTTTTTTAATTTTTTGGAATTTTTTTTCCTTCTGAGCATGCACAGAAGCCAACTTCCAGCACTGTGCATGCGGTCACCATCCTTTTTTCGGCTTTGGTTTTTTTTCCGGATTTTTTGTTATTGTGCATGCAACAAAGGGGAGTGGGAGGGAGCGAACCGGCAGCGAGGTAAGTTGGAACCCACCCCTGCTGTGCAGGCATTCAGTCTGTTCCCAGTTTTCTCCCAGAGCTGAACCTATATATGTACAGTCAAATATCAGACAGTATACAATCATGAATAGGGGCTAAATTGTTACTTATGTAATCAAGAAGCCATTTTAAAATAATGGTTAAAAAACCCCTTCCTGCCTTCTTTTTTGAACTAGCACATTCATTTATCTACTTTCCTGCCTAATCAAATCAATAGGTGTTAAATATGAAATACGCTGCATTATGAGAACATTTATCAATTTAACCACCCTCATTTTTTTTTAGTTTTTTATCCAGCCGTTTTTTCATATACAACTCAAGATGGCAAACACACCTAATCCTCCTCCTGTTTTCCTCACAACAACCACCCTGTGAGGTGTGCTGCGTTGGAAGAGCATTACTAGCCCAAAGTCACCCAGCCAGTTTTTCATGCGTTAGGTAGGATTAGAACTCACACTCTTCTGGTTCCTAGTCTGGTGCCTTGATCGTTGCTCAAAATATATAAGTATTCAGAATAAACTGTCCCATTTGAAGACTTCCTTCTTTTGAAGATCTTACTCTAAGTTTAGTTTAATGACCAAAAGAAAGAAGGACAGAGCATTCAAATTTGTCCATCGGTATTTAGCAGCTACTGAGCAAGAGTAATCCTTGGTCAAAGGATTCTTCAGTTATGTATGTCTTATTCAGGGGTGGCCTTCAAAAATTTTAGCAAGGGATTCTCTGCCCAGTTGCTGGGTGGGCGTGGCCATGGTGGGTATGGCCTAGGGGCGTTTTTGCCCTCCCTGGGCTCCGGAGGCTTTCCTCGAGCTTCCGGGAGGGCGAAAACAGCCTCTCCAGGCTCCAGAGGCCCGTTTCCGGCCTTCCCAAACTTCCAGTAATACTCCCCGAGCCTCCGCCTGCACCCTGCACTTACCTGCATCCAAAACAGGTCGCGTGGGGACTCCTGGGAGAGGTGGGGCAGGGTGAGCGGGGCCAGCCAGGAGTGGGATTTGGGGGTTCTTCGAACTGCACAGAATCTTAGCTAGAGGTTCTCCTGAACCCCTGCAAACCCCCAGCAGCCCACCCCTGGTCTTATTTGACAATTACAAATTTTGCATTCCTGTGTAAAAATCAGCACATGCAATTCTAATGCAAATTGTTGCCATTCTTTTGGTTCATTTTTCTTTCTCTTCTACTCCTTTGCATGTGTGAAGAATCAATGGCTTTCCCATGAAAAAAGAAATGTTATGGAACAGAAATGTTTTGAAGGAAACAAAACAATAGAGAAAACAATAGTCTTTCTTCTCACATCACAATGAGTACACTGGCTCCCCTTTTGTATTTCTTTTCAACCCATGAATGTCACTGTATGCAGTAATGCGTTCTTCCTCTTTTCTAATAACATCTCCCTTTTCGTTTCATGAAGAAAGAGGCATGGTTTCTCAAAATGTAAGGTCAGTGTGCTTCCCTTCTAATTCCCTCTGCCCAAAATTAGCTTGATGTGAATCCCAAGTGCAAAAGGCCTTGGATTGTTGGAGGATAAAGAATGTTTTTTTTTTACTTTTTAATCTCTTCTATGAGTTATAAGTGACCCTTCATGTCTTATTTGCTATAATGAGCTCATCTAGACTAATTCAATTGGTGGTCTGTGTGCAGCCGGATCTGGCTGTCACAGTGTATTCAGAATTAGAAGCTTATTAACACTGGATTAGGGAATTAAGCTATTGAGACTAACACTGAGGCTTATTATCTAGTCAAATATATTTTCCTGGTAGCTTTCAAATATGGGTCACTTCAGTCATTGTCAAATTAAATATAAAGCCTGAGCTGAGGAGTTATTTTTAAGACAACTGGTAGAAGCATTGGTTTAATGGATCTTGGTTTAGCAGACTTTAGGTACAGGGGTCAATATTATCATCCAGATAGCACTGGGCCAGCACCAAGAATTACAGTATATCCATTGGAGGGCTCCCTTTCAGGGGTGAGTTCTAACTTAGCTCGCTGCCAGTTCGCTTCCTCCCACGCCGCGTGGCCGCACCTTGTGGGCACGTGCATGCGCAGTGCTGAAAAATTCGAACCCCCCCCCAAAAAATAAAAAAAATCCAAAAAAAAGATGGCAGCGCCCACGGACCGGCACCGACCGAACCGGTTCCTTGACGTCATCGTGACGTCACCAGTGGGTTGCTACCGGTTCGAACCGGTCCGAACCAGTCCGAACTGGGAGGAACCCACCTCTGCTCCCTTTGGACAAGACTACAGGAAACAAGAACAAAAATAATGATGAGAAAATTTTCAAGAGTTTACATTCTGTGGCTTGTGCGTAGATTAAATTCTGGATGATCTAACCATTATTAAGCAATCTGTCCCCTTCTCCGAGCATCAGAATCTATAACTCTCTTTTTTCCTCCCTCCACTCTTCAACTGTTTTCACATTGGGTCCATCATATGCCAATCATTAGGATTATGTGCCTGACTCAGGTGTGACATCCCCATAGCATCCTTGAACAGAATAGCTGCCTTTCCTCTCTCCCACATTCCCACTTCCACAAATGGGAACTTCACTCCAGAGAATGAAGTCTGCCGTACTTAGCCAATGCAATTGTAAAATCCTTTTTATACCACAAAAAGAGGACTGACTTATTTTGTAGCTAAGTCAGTTGGTTAGTTCATTCTGTTTGCCTGACATGTCCAGCATATAAATGGATAAAAATCCCTTTATTCTTTTAACACCTTCTTGATCATCCAAAGATGCTGTATACTCTGATCTGTATTTCCCACTAGGATAGAAAGCTTCTTAACGTTGAACTGTCGAGTAACCTCCTGTTTTCTCTTACCACTTTCTTTTAATAAGAACAGTGCTTTCATTTGGAAACCCTAGGCTTTCATGAAAATGTGGAACACACCTTAGAGAAAGTTGTTTCTTTGCTAGGTAGCTTCCTTTAACTTTCATCTTGTTGGAAGAAAAATCCGGTCTGGTTCCAAGCCGGGAGAAAGACCCTGGAAATAAAATGGAAGCTGATTGGAAAGAAGGACTCTGTTTATTGATGAGCAGAACCACAGCATGCCGTTCTGGGACAGCTGACAAATTAGCTTGATGAGTGCAAGGGTTTTTATACAGTTTACAGCATTTTGTCATTTTGAGGTTTGCTTTGTGTGCTTTTATTATTTGATTGGTTAATCCTATTATGTCGTAAAGGTCATGTCCTTAATCCCATCACCTGGAGCCGAAGATGTTTTGTTTATGAATGTATTCACCCGGATTTCTTACCATTGATGGAAAGACTCTGTTCCTGCGGCTCAGGAGAGGTGGAGACTGTGGGTCACATGCTCCTTAGATGTTCCTTTTATACGGAGATTAGGAAAAAACATATTCTGCCAATAACTGCAAGGTATCCTGGCCGTTCTGACACTACCTATCTTCAGTGGCTGCTTAAGGATGAACAGGCCATAACTACAACGCAGGTGGCCAGATTCTGCACAGCAGCACTGAGGATTTGTCGCAAACAAACCTGTCTTCTCCACCATAGTAATGTTATATAACACTTGTGGCAAACCCTTTGCACTGCTTAGTCCTTTCCCTTTTAGCATTGAACCTACAACGGGCCACACAGTTTATGGATTGTAACTGTAGTATAGTCAGACCATGTATAATTGACAGACTGGATTTTATTATAGATTTTAGATGTTATTTATTATTTTATACTAGAATTTTTAATTATATTTATACTGAGTGTTTTTATTTGTTCTGGTCTCTGGTCTAAGACTGTAATAATAAATTGATTGATTGGCCCCGATTTCTTAATGGGCACAAAATCTCCATCTCTTAAAGCAGGGGTGTCAAACTCAAGGCCCGGGGGCCAAATCTGGCCCACGGGGTGCTTAGATCTGACCCGCGGGACTGCCCTGGAAACAGCAAAAGACCAGCCCGCAGGGCCTCTGTCCGTGAAAATGGAGCTTGGGAAGGCCACAGGCGGCCCTCCCGAGCTCTATTTTTGCTGGCAGAGGGTTTCAGGAGGCTGTCGCAGCCAAAAAGAGCTCAGGAGCCTGTTTTCGCTGGCAGAGCGCTCGGGCACCCCCGACATGAGTGACATCGAGCTAGCCATGCCCACCCTGGCCACACCCACCCTGGCCCCCCAAGGTCAAACACAACCCTGATGCGGCCTCAATGAAATCGAGTTTGACACCCCTGTCTTAAAGACTTCAGGTATCTGCTGGAGGCTGTTGGGGGCTGCTTTCTGCCTTTGTTAAGATTTGTCTCCATTTCTCCTTTGGGGAAATATAATATTCTGCCTCTTTTAATATTACCCAAAATATTTCATTCTTCTGGGGGCAGGGAGGGAGAAGCTTCCCACAATATAATGGGAGATAAATGGAAAACAGGCAGATCTTACCTATTTTTTCTTGCTTAGTAATTAGTTATTTATTTCCAGTTATTTATTTCCATTCACCCCAATTCCAACCAACCACATAATAAAACCAAGTCTATCCAAGTCTTCAAGTCAGTATTATGATAAGAGCCCTTTCCCAATCACCTGAAACAAAAGGCTCACTGAAACAATATAGCTTTTTGTGGTTTAAGGAAGACTCTCAGGTAGAGCCATAGGAATTTGTAAGGGGGAAGAATATTCCAAGGAATGGGGTAATTCTTGCAGTGGAGAGGGGTTATTCTCAGCAGACCCTCTCTAGATGTTAGCCCTTTGAGATAGTTCAGATAAGTAGCACAAATCAAGAATACTAGCAGAATTTTTATAGTACATTTTTAATGTTTTTTTTCCAAATTGAAAGAAAAAGGGGTAAACTTATCAGGAAAGCCCCATAATGATAGCCTCCCCAGCCTACTCTCCACCTTAGGAGTATTTCCTTATAAATCTGGACACTCCCTTATTCTGGATGACCGCCAACATTGGTTTAAGGAAATAAATTTATCCAGACTTCATGCCAAGCTGGATCCTTCATTTTGTGCAGTTGCATTCATAAAAATAAACATAGTGATAACTATTTCTTAAGGAGGTGGCTAAAAGCGCTAGAATCAAGGTCAAAAAATTAATGTTTTAGACTTAGAGCCTTCACTTGGATGGTAAAATATTCCTGATTTCTGGAATGACCCTTCCCAATAGAGAGCCCATTGCGAACTTACAAATTGGAAGAGTGATAGAAGCTTTTCCAGCTTCTGGAAAGACAATTGATTCTTGGCTATTGTATGGGTTAAAGCACCATATGGCCCAAGCTCATCTTAAATAGTTGCCTATAGTTTAGCCTTTGCATCTAATGAGATAAATCTTAGAGAAATTGGATTTGGAGTTAATCATCATTTATTTCTACATTGCATTTTCCACAAATTCACCTGGCTCAAAGTGATTCAAGGAACTGGCAGTTGAAGAACAATAGCCTCAATGAATGAAAAGTATCTAGTGACATGTCAACTATTGCAATTTCATTTTAAAACATTTCAGACATTTACAATTAACAGAAAACATAACTATAGGTTTAAGAGCAATATTTAATAGTAATAATATTGACCTTAAACTTGTAGAATATGTCTTCTTCAGGATTCACAGGAGCCTTTTCAAGTGCAGCTGTCCTTCTGGGGAATACATTCATCCCAGGGGTGAGTTCTAACTTACCTCGCTGCCGGTTCGCTTCCTCCCACGCCGTGTGGCCGTGTTTCGTGGGCGCGCGCGCGCATGCGCAGTGCAAAAAAAAATTTCAATTTTTTTTTTAAAAAACTGAAGACAAGATGGCGACGCATGCGCAGTGTCTGGAACTCGGCTTCTGCGCATGCACAGAAGAAAAAAATTTCAAAAAAAAAATTCAAAAAATTTTTTTAAAAAAAAGATGGCGCCCACGGACCGGCACCGACCGAACCGGATCCGTGACATCATCGTGATGTCACCAGCGGGTCGCTACTGATTCGGGCGAACCGGTCCGAACTGGGAGGAACCCACCTCTGATTCATCCTAACCTTGGTTTTTCAGAAAATCATCAAAAAGACTTTGGAAGTAAATGCTGTGTGTGGTGAATCTCTTTATTTGAGGAATGTGTTCTGTGTTTGGTTAGCCCCTGTGTGACAAGGATCATCTGTTTATTGTAACTTTTTCTTCTAGTTTGTAATTTATTCTTAGGATTTATGTAAGTTATTCATAGTCCTTCTGATTAGAGCACATATAAACCCTCATATGTTAATAAATAAATCTGTACTGGGTGGGTGGGGAGGTTTCCAAAAAACCAAGATGGCAGTTGCAAGTCTTCCTCTTTTATGTTTATAAAGGATGAAGTTTTAATTGGGTAGCCAAAGCTGCCATCTACAGCTTTTATGCCCCTGCCCCAGGGGCTTCCCCAAATACATATATATATATAAGATCCAAATATGTAGATTTCAACTAGAGCTAATTCAATGTTTTCTATACAAAACTCACATTCTTAACTAAACAGGGCATCTTCATGGTTCTTCTTGGTAAGGCCTTAAATATAATTAGTGGTGGTAATAACAATTTCTGGGAGTGATCACAATTTTTCCACAAAATTATGAGGAGAGTTATTATTATTATTTTTTAAAAAAATTACAGCATGCCCCTTTGAAGGGTAATATCAAAGAAGAATATACACTGCAAGTCAAGGACATGCTAAACAATGATTAACACAGTAAACTGATAGTCTCGTGTGCCCTCTTTTTGTCTGAAGTGATGTAGGATGACGCAAATGTTTTTTCCCCACTGTTGTGTAAAATTCTTCCCTTTCTCTTCTTCAGGTATTTCATTTCCTTGACAAGTTTAATTGCATTGTATGCCTGGCAGGAAGAAATGCCTACTCCTTTTTCTATATAGCGCAACGCATTTCTTTAAAGTATTAGCAGATCAGCCTTTCCAATCCAACACCCAGCCCAGTCTGACTACAAAGCTATCCTCCCCGTCATCTTTCTGGATGCGATAATAGAAGAAATGATTGTAGATTCCCCCCCCCCCTCTCTCTAGGGAAATGGAAAGAAAAGTTCCCCATTTTTTTCTGTCCACAAATCAGGTGAGAGAAATTTCAAAAGGCCGTTAGTGAAGTGGGTTCAGTTTGAGCATATACTTGTCTCTCCCATCCTAAAATCAATAGCGCATAAGCATGCTTAAATTGGGGCAGATCGCTTTCTAATGACTGCACGGCAAAGGGGACATGCTGTTACAATCAGGAATGCGATGAATCGATTCTCTTAGTATACTGAGGTGACAATTTTGTATTGTCCCACCACCAAAGCTGACACATCTGTCTGGTTTTCACTGGATCGTCTTTGATGCAGTAGGTTTCTGTTTTATCAGACGGCTGCATTTTTTTTTTTTACATCTGTAGGTAGGAATGCACATCTCTCCACAAGGGGGCTGTTCAAAGGAATTCAGGGGTTTTTTGTGCCATCACCATCTGCTTACATCTGTGACTCAGGAAAGGAGAAAGATGAGCAGCCATTAGCAATACATTAAGCTTGCCATTAAAATGTGAATTTATCTCCTCCTGCTCAGTATGGGTGCTTCCTAGAGTCTCTTTATTTTCTAAATACATGTTGCCATTGCTGGGGGGAGGGGGGAATAGGCCTTTTGTATTGTCTGTCTTTACCTATTATACTATTATCAGGACAGCAGAAAAATTCAAGATTGTACTGCATAAATGACAAATCTAAAAATGGCACTATCACAAAGAAGTGCCAGCAATATGCAAGACATGTCAAGAGTCTCAAATCTAAATTCTATTTTATGTGTATGTGTGTGTATAAACATATAATTTTTATTAAAAAATTTGATTATAATAGTAAAATCTAACACTGATGACGTTACCTAGCTTGGGTAATGAAACATCTGCAAGAAAACAACCAAGCTCAGAGAGCATCAAAGACACCACATTTCAACCCTGAGCTACAAATATTTTCCTTTATTAATATCTAATCTAGTAATATATCTAGTCTGATGAAAAGAAGGACTAGGGGTGATATGATAGCAGTGTTCCAATATCTCAGGGGCTGCCACAAAGAAGAGGGAGTCAAGCTATTCTCCAAAGCACCTGAGGATAGAACAAGAAGCAATGGGTGGAAACTAATCAAGGAGAGAAGCAACTTAGAACTAAGGAGAAATTTCCTGACAGTTAGAACAATTAATCAGTGGAACAACTTGCCTCCAGAAGTTGTGAATTCTCCAACAGTGGAAGTTTTTAAGAGGAGATTGGATAACTATTTATCTGAAGTGGTATAGGGTTTCCTGCCTAAGCAGGGGGTTGGACTAGAAGACCTCCAAGGTCCCTTCCAACTCTGTTATTCTAATAGTAAAATTTGCTGCAAACTAAGTGTAAAGAAAGAAAAAAGAATAGAAATAAGTAAAAAATGCAAAAAAAGAAAAGGAAAAATAGGAATACAGTAAGAAAAGAGAAGATAAATATATTTAAAAAGTGCTCTTTTCTGATTCCATTCTTCAAAAATCTTCAGTATTTTAATTTTTACAATGCTTTGCAGGTTTGTAAATGTTTTCTTTACCTAAAAAACTTTAGTTCTCTCTAGTTTCCAGTTTTTGAAATCTTGGCATTGCTTATCTTTCGTTTGTATTGTTAAAGCCAAAACACAATCTATTTCCCATTAATTCCAAAATTGTATTGTAAAGGTTTCAGCATTCCAATTTTATCTGAATGCTTAATCTGTTTATTACATACTAAGATCCAAATCTTGTTTAGATTTTTGCAATTAATTTCAGATTTTTTTTTTTAAATTATTAAGCTTGTGTTTAAAATTTTCTTTCAATCAGGGACTGAAGTCAGACTCAATCGTCATTTTTGGATTTATTGATCTGAAGCTCTTCAATAGCTTAAAAGTAGTTAATGAGCAATTTCTGAAAGTGATTAGAAAGTGAGGTTTGCAAACTTAGTGTCTTTTAAAAGTCTCTGGCATGGTTCCAAGCAAGATTGTTAATTCCATCATTTCCAGTACTTAAACCCTTGGAAAACTGCTGTCCTGCAGTCTCCATGTGAGCCATTTGGAGCGCATATGGACAATCTCCCTTCCTCTGCTTATCCGGAAAGGTTCCAAGGAACTGGTCTCCTCAGTGTTTCATTGGTCTTAGCCATAGTTGTCAGCTTGTCCACTTTAACAGAGCCCTCTTCAGTTCACCATACCAACCCCAGACGTCCAGACCAATGCCTAAGGTGGCGCAGTGGTTAGAGTGCAGCACTGCAGGCTACTTCAGCTGACTGCTAGCTGCAGTTCGGCGGTTCAAATCTCACCGGCTCAAGGTTGACTCAGCCTTCCATCCTTCCGAGGTGGGTAAAATGAGGACCCAGGTTGTTGGGGGGCAATATGCTGACTCTGTGAACCGCTTAGAGAGGGCTGTAAAAGCACTATGAAGCGGTATATAAGTATATAAGTGCTAAGTGCTATTGCTAACATCTAGAGAGGAATCTGATAGTTGATTTGTTAGGATCGATGTGACCAGAAAAATCAGCTACTTATTAAACAATGAGTACCTCAGCCACTCTGAGACTGCTTCTTCGTAAACAGGATTTGCAAAAGGCTCTCTGTTCTTTACAACCTTTGCAGTTAGGCTTTGGTCTTTAGGCTCTGTGTATTGCTAAAGGAGTAGAATAACATTAACCAAAATAATTAGTTGTAGTTGTTGATTTGTTGATGTTGTTGATAACGATATAAGAATATTGGTCATCTGGAACAGGGGTCTCCAACCATGGCAACTTTAAGCCTGGCGGACTTCAACTCCCAGAATTCCCCAGCCAGCAAAGCTGGCTAGGGAATTCTGGGAGTTGAAGTCCGCCAGGCTTAAAGTTGCCAAGGTTGGAGACCCCTGCTCTAGGACATTAGGGCTATCTCAGGAGGCATTTTTGCAAGTGTCTATTTATATGTTTGAATGTTGCTTCTATATCAGGTCTGTGTGTAAAAAGATATAGAAAAGCAATTAGGAATTAAAGAATCTCCTTCTACTTGTGTTCTGCTTCATCACGCTTAAACTTTTTTTTTTTAGATTCTCCAGAACAAGCGTCTCAACCTCAAGTTACTGATGTTTCCAAAGAGGCTATTACCATTACTTGGAATCCTCCAGCTAACGATGGTGGATCTCCAGTTACAGGTTACATTGTGGAAAGAAGGAAGAAAGGTAGCAACCTTTGGGTGCCTATATCCAAGGAACCAATTCAAGGTCAGCAATTTCCATTGTGTAACATGGGACCCAGTTTTTGTTTAGTGGTTAAGGCATTACAGGGAGTCTGTAAGTTCTAGCACCATTGGCACAAAGCCAGCTGGGTGACTTTTGGCCAGTCCCTTTTTTGCAACTCTAGGAATAGAATAGAATAGAATAGAATAGAATAGAATAGAATAGAATAGAATAGAATAGAATAGAATAGAATAGAAT
>QLTV01012194.1:871885-892055 GCA_003457575.1 Thermophis baileyi
TCCCTATTCGCTCCCCACTCCTGGGGGAAGGATACTGCAAAATCCCTATTCGCTCCCCACTCCTGGGGGAAGGATATTGCAAAATCTCCATTCCCACCCCACTCTGGGGCCAGCCAGAGGTGGTATTTGCCAGTTCTCCGAACTACTCAAAATTTCCTCTACCGGTTCTCCGAACTACTCAAAAGTTCCGCTACCGGTTCTCCAGAACCTGTCAGAACTTGCTGGATTTCACCCCTGCCCAGGTCTTTATGTAGCCCCTGAAAAACTTGGATTACCTGCCCTCCCACTAGTGACAGAATGGCAAAATTATTAAATCATCAACAGGAATAGTCTTCTCGCTGTATTTAATTTTAAATTTCTAAAATTGCCTTTTAAAGGCTAAGTAAGTGATCTACCCTACAAAGTCTCACACACACTCTTTGTTTGCACAATTGATCACAGTGTCTTCTCTTCTCCTCATTCCCCTTTTGACAATGGATACAAAGATCCAGCACCAATTATTTGTGCAAACTTTTCATTTGTGTGTCTAAAGATTTAAGGGAAAGTAAACCACTCGGAGTCTTCAGAAATTTTGGACTGCCAACCCTTTTAGAACCAATGAGCAAGTGTTTGGGATTAAACAAGGGATTAAGAGAGTTGTTTTAAATCATCCAGAGCCCCTCAGGTTGATTGCTTAATTTAAGGCAATTAAGTCTCTTGACTCGAGAGAAACACAGTCAGTAGTCTATTTTCCTTCTACTATTTCTGTGGCATGCTCTTGAATTGTGTGCCACTTCAATGTGGCCCTTCAACTGCAAATTGAAGATGTGCTCAAAACAATACACCACAGCAGGAGAATTTTGAATTTTTCAATCCATTTTAAATACAGGTGTGAGTATTGAACCTGAAAATTAAGAACCAGAACACTGATGTCCAGTATTTTCTGCCTCTCTTAAAAATAATACAGGAATCAGACCTTGAATTGCTCAAGCAACCTGGACACAACATCCTGTATTTGCTGTTACCATCACTTGTCCTGTAGGTTCTTGCAAGTGGTTATGAGCTCCCTTCCCACCTGCCATTCAAATTTCAGTCTCAAGGCTTGTATTTGCCACCTGAGGCTGAAAATATCTCACATGGCATTTGTTCTCCTCTGGCTAATGTAAAATAAATTACACTCTAATCTTATACACTAAGAGTACTAAACGCTCTGTGGAACGTACATACTTATTCCTGTACTGCATTTACTATATGTTAGGAAATTTCTCCTTAGTTCTAGGTTGCTTCTCTCCTTGGTTAGTTTCCATCCATTGTTTCTCTCCCCATTGTTAATCCTCTGACCAAAGGGGAGGAAACAATCCAGCTCTGAAGCTAATGCAGGTAATCCTCGACTATTGGGACCAACATTTCCATTGCTAAGCAAGACAGATGTTAAGTGAGTCGCACCCAATTTCATGACCTTTTTTTGCAACAGTTGTTAAGGAAATCATTGCAGTTAAGCGAATTAAGCAGTCATTAAGTGAATATGGCTTCACCCATTGACTTTGCTGGTGATCACATGACCCTTGGATGCTGAACCTTTGTAAATACAGGTAGTCCTCAACTTATGACCATAATGGAGCCCAAAATTTGGGCTGTTGTTAAGTGAGACATTTGTTAAATGAGTTTTGCCCCATTTTGCAATCTTTCTTGCCATAGTTGTTAAGTGAATCAATGCAGTTGATAAGTTAGTAACCCGGTTGTTAAGTGAATCTGGTTTCCCCATTGACTTTGCTTGTCAGAAGGTCACAAAAGGTGATCGCATGACCCTGAAACACAGCAACGATCATAAATATGAATCAGTTGCCAAGCGTCTGAATTTTGGTCATGGGGATGCTGCAAAGGTCCTAACTATGAAAAATGGTCATAAGTCACTTTTTTCGGTGCCAATGTAACTTTGAACGGTCACTAAATGAACTGTTCTAAGTCGAGGACTACGTGTACGTGATGGTTGCCAAGCACCCAAATTTTAATCATGTGACCTTGGGAATTCTGTGATGGTTGCAAGTGTGAGGAACAGTCATAAATCATTTTCTAGTGGCATTGTAACTTTGAACGGTTGCTAAACGAGTGGGTTGTAATTTGAGGATGTACTCTAGAGTTATTGTTCCTCTCGTTGCAAGTCGTAGGGAGAGTGGGAGCGAATGTTCAGTTGTGGCCAACAAAAAAAGTTTTTAAATATTTAATGAACTCACACACACACACACACACACACAAACACACCACATCCAGCAAATCTTCTGATATAATTCTTTCTGCTTCGTAAAATATGTTAGTATTCAAGAGGCAATAATACAGTTTTATCAAAGGTATTATATCTACCTGTCCAAAGATGATAATTACTTCCATGTCTCTCTTCCCATAATCTTTTTTTAAAAACGCATTTTATGTTTCTTTCTTTGTAGCACAATACATTGGCTGACAGCTTGCATTGCTTTTTTTTTTTTTTTTTTTGTTCTCTAAACATGATCTCAGTACGTAGCTAAATTGTTCCCAATCATTTCTGTGATATCATTTCCTGTACTTCAAGATGCCAATTTCTCATGGTTGTTATAATAGTATCACAAAAGCTATACATGACAAGTCAGTCCTGTTGCTTTAAACAAGGTTAATCTCTGATAAAGAAGTATAGAGGTGGAATTTAAATTCCTGGATTTTTTTAAAGTAACAAAATGGATGAGCAGCCTCCACGCTGAAGCCGTGAATAAGCTGAAGCCGTGATGATATATGTGAATTTGCTCCATACCTACTTTTTTTTTGTTTTGTTAATCATTACTCATTCAATTTAGTAAAAGAGAATCTTCTCTTTTAAATAAGAGAGAAGAAGAGAGAAGAATAGCAATAGTACTTAGACTTATATACCACTTCATAGGGCTTTACAGCCCTCTCTAAGCTGTTTAAAGAGTCTGCATATTGCCCCCAACAATTTAGGTCCTCATTTTATTGACCTCGGAAGCATGGAAGACTGAGTCAACCTTGAGCCGGTGAAGATCAAACTCCTGGCAGTGGGCAAAGTTAGCCTGCAATACTGCTGTCAACTCTGAAGATGGCCTGACTGAGGCCATCTTGGAGGCTTCCGTGTTGCCACAATGGTGATGAGGGATAGGGAGAGGTGAATAGAGATAAGTGGGGTTTTGTAGCCAAAACAAAATAGTTTCCCCTGAGAACCAAGGACATTCCCACAGGTGGCTGGAAAGAGGAGTAAAGTTTCCAAGCAACCGGACAGCACCTTGATTGGGTCATGTGACTGACTGTTCGGGAAAGGGGGAGAAACTTTTACTTTTAATTAGGTGAAAATCGTGGGAACCTTTAGAGTCGGTTTTCAACAGTCTATGCCAATATGATATATCCAATAAACTTGTTCTTTGAGGAACCTGCTTGTCTCGGAGTTCTGTTTGCTACGGGTGTATTACTTGGAACCCTGACAACTGCTTTCTAACCACTGTGCAACCAAGAATGTTGGTAAAAATTTCATGGGTGCTTTTATATAGTTAGGTTACAAGCCAGTTAAGGATTATTTGTGAATGTCCGATCTTTCATAACAGATAGTCCTTGACATTTAGCAATCATTCGAAGTTACGACGACATTGGAAAAAGTGACACAGAACTGGTCCTCGCACTTACAAACATCCCCATCATATTGAACATTCCCCAGCATCCACATGGATATGTAATCAAAAGTTGCAAATGACAATCCCAGGACTCCAAGATGCTGCAAACATTGTAAATACATGCCAGTTGCCAAGCACTCAAAATTCAATCACATGACAGTGGAGATGCTGCAATGGTCATAAGCGTGAGAACTGGTTGAAAGTCACTTGTTTCAGTGCCATTGTATTTTGAATGGCCATTAAACAATTGGGTGTAAGTTGAGGGCCACCTGTAGTTTTGTAAAGGCATGGTCTGAATATTGATTCCCCCCAAAAAAAATTTGGCCCAAACCACTTCCTTCCTTTCTTTTTCTCTCTTGCGTCTTTGTGTTTTTATCATTTTCAATAGTAAGGAGAAAAAAACTTGTTTCAGCCAGGGCTGGGCCATCTAAATTGGTGATGCGGAGTATCAACATTGAATGAGGAAGTGTGGAGAATGGGTGTTAATGAGATGCAAGAACAGTAACTGCAAAGTAAGTGGCAAAATTTGCAGTGTTGGGACTTGTTGCTGCCACCTGTCATTGTTACTACAAAAAAAAAGTTCTACTAAACCTTGGAAATAATGTCTCTTTAGTCCCATTAAAGATCTACTCTCTTCTGAAGCTTCGGTGATCAGCCTACTTTTGATTTCTCACCCCAGTATGTGTAAGCAGAGATGAGTTGATCCTCTCAGTACAATTGGCCGCAGATGATGATGCGAGACCATGTTGTACACATAGTTTTTGACTTATGACCACAATTTCTGTTGCTAAGCAAAGCTGTTGTTAAGTCAGTCAGATCTGATTTTACAACCTTTTTTTTACAACTCTTGTTAAGCAAATCATTGCAGTTCTTAAGTGAATCATGCAGTCCTTAAGCGAATCTGGCTTCCCCACTGATTTTGCTTGTCAGAAGCTGGCTGGGAAGGTCACAAATGGTGATCACATGATCCGGGGACTCTGCAACGGTCATAACTACATGTTGGTTGTAGTTATGACAAGTATTGGAATTTTAATCACGCAACTGTGGGGATATTGCGATGGTTATAAGCACAAGGACAGGTCATAAGTTGCTTTTTTTAGTGCCATTGTAACCTTGAACTGCTAGACCAGGGGTGTCAAACTCGATCGTGGGCCGTATCAGGATTTTGTTTGCCCTTGGGGGGCCAGGGTGGGCGTGGCCTGGTCGACATGGCCAACTGGGGGGCAGGGCCAACGTGAGCCAGAGCCGGGGCAGCATGGGCTGGTTCCTCGCCATCTCTGGGATGGCCCCACGGGACAACTCTGGACCTATCACGGGCCGCATCCAGCCTGAGGACCGCGTGTTTCACACATCTGTGCTAGACAAATAGCAATAGCAATAGCAATAGCACTTAGACTTATATACCGCTTTACAGTGCTTTACAGCCCTCTCTAAACGGTTCACAGAGTCAGCATATTGCCCCCAACAATCTGGGTCCTCATTTTACCCACCTCGGAAGGATGGAAGGCTGAGTCAACCTTGAGCCGGTGAGATTTGAACTGCTGAACTGCAGCTAGCAGTCAGCTGAAGTAGACTGCAGTACTGCACTCTAACCACTGCGCCACCTTGGCTCTTGTAAATTGTAAGTCAAGGGGTACCTGTATCTTTAGAGAAAGAAGATGCCAGTACTTAAAGCATTAAGATCTTTGTGGCACTTTGAAGATGACTTAATTTATGTTGCTATAAACTTTGATGATCTACGTGAAGGTGTATAATATATATCTGAGTCTTAAAGACGCTATACGAGACACTGTTGTTTGTGCGACAAGAGGCTAATGTGGTTCAGGAAAATGTTCAACAGGTGAACATTTAAAGGTGAAAAAGGTGGTAACGGGATTTTTAAGAAAGAGGGATTCATAGTTTTCTCCTTTCCTGTTCTGCCTGTCTCCTATTACATTGTATCAATGTAATTTGAGCCGGTTCAAATCTCACCGGCTCAAGGTTGACTTAGCCTTCCATCCTTCTGAGGTGGGTAAAGTGAGGACCCAGATTGTTGGGGGCAATATGCTAACTCTGTAAACCGCTTAGAGAGGGCTGTAAAGCACTATGAAGCGGTATATAAGTCTAAGTGCTATTGCTATTGCTATTGTATCAGTGTTTGCCTAAACATAGGCTGGTTTTCAAATTATTGTGCTTGCCCATTTCTTTTGGGGCAAACACTCATGTGGGCCTTCATACCTGGTCATCCACCTTCCAACTCCTGTACTTAGTAGACACTTATACACTGCTTATGTACTGGAACACTGTGTGTGAACTGAAGAACAGCACTATCAGGACATGAGAAATTAGTGACTGAATTAACATGGGGGTATCATGTCTGGGGGAGGGTCTAAGCCACATTCTAATTTATCATTATTTCTTTTATCTAGTTTGGATGGTCTTCTTGTTGTGAGACCAGTTTGCTTGGTTGTAAGAGAGTGGTTTCACATCAGTGAATGATCACATCAGCTGCTGTGGGTAGTCATTTAATTGACATGGCCAACAGCTGGAGGCAACACCTACCTGATCCCAGTTGATTTGCCAAAAACATGGCAGGCTTGGGATTCATTAATTCTTGGATTAATCACCACAAGGAAAACAGTACACTAGGGTTAAAAAAAATATTTTTAATAAGAATTCCAGAAAAAGGCAGTCTTAAACCATGCTGTTGCTAATTTGGGTGGGACCAGTGGTGAAATCCTACCGGTACGCCCCGGTTCAGGTGTACCGGTAGCGGCGGCGACCGGTGGTTCGGAGAACTGGTAGTGGCGGCAGCGCAAGTCTCCGCCCACCTGCCCGGACGTCGCCATTTTCTTGTTTTTAACCCTCTGCACATGCGCAGAGGGTGAAAAAGTGCACATGACGGTGGTGCTCGCGCGCTCGCAAAACATGCGCTTCCGAACTGGTAGGGAAGGTAAGTAGATTTCACTGCTGGGTGGGATCCTACAGTCACTAGGAATCAAGCTCAACTGAAGGGAATTTTTAGCTTTATTTTTTTTTAAGACAGAAAACCCATCAAACACAATTATAAATAGTTCCAATTATAATAAACCAGTTCATAATTACTCTTTTAGAAAATATAAAGAGCAAACAAACCATATTGAAACCCATTTCAGCCTGCACTAAAGGCTTGAGAAAATCAAAAGGAGAAGTAGTTTGCCTGCAGCTAAGGGAGAGAAAGCCAACGGAACAGCAAACCAGTTTCTCCCAAAGGATAAGACACAACATTATTTTATTCACTAGTACAACAAGGACACTCCCCATGTGGCTCTAGAACAATAAATCTGAGGCTACAATAAATGTACCCATCAAGTTCCTGCTTCCAGCCACAACAGAAGAGAATTGATGGTACCTTTAAGAGTTTGGATGACCCTGATACAGTCAAATAGTATATAGGGAAATGTCTGCTCTCTCTAAACTGACACTGCAGGACAGGGGGGGAAAGAATGACCTTGCAGCAAGAACTCACTGTCGGCTGCAGTAGGAGTCTACAAAGGGTTGATATCTGAGTTTACTCAGACTCTTTGCTAAGTTGATTCTGGTCTGCCTGTTCCATAACTAAAACTTTGTCTTGAACCTGAAAATCAGACAATGTGCTCCCTTCCCTAATAAAAGTGTCAAGACTATGTAATGATTCCTCCTTAATTGCCATTATTATCTGTAATGTCAGCAACATGTCCTATGTCTATATTGTATTACTTCTCCCAGCCTTTGCTTTTTCATGCAGCAGTCAAGAGCAATTCAGATTCCTGATAATAGCAATAGCAATAGCACTTAGACTTATATACCGCTTCATAGTGCTTTATAGCCCTTTCTAAGCGGTTTATAGAGTCAGCATATTGCCCCCAACAATCTGGGTCCTCATTTTACCAACCTCGGAAGGATGGAAGGCCTCTTTGGACATGTCCATTTGACCTATTGTGAGTCCATCTAACAGCAAAATAATCTAGCCCCTTGTTTTACTGTTGACTAAAGAGAATATCATAAGAAATGTCCATTAAAACCACATATCTTTGATTTACCAATCTAATTCTCTGAAACAAGGAGATATTAATTTGAGACAATTTGCAGCAAACTCAAATCAACCGGCTCTCGTTAATTGTAGTACTACCAAGTGCTCACCCATTTTCTGGAGGACATTTGCCAGTTTTAAGATGACACGCCTACAATTGCATGAGTCCTCCTTCTTAACTTCTTAAGAAGTTCTACCTTCTCCCCAATAGCTATTACCAGCTCACCATCTTCTGCTCATAGTGCATATGTCTTTGGCTCTCCAGTTAACATAGCCAACAAACCCACATTTTCATTTGCTTGTGGTATCTCTTGCAAACTTAAATATATCCCAAACTTTTAGTACATATCACCTTGTAATCTATGCTGATTATGTGACCTTGCCCCCCTTTCCTGTCCATGTAATTTTATTCTCTTTGGTTTTGAGTCTCCCCTTGGTATCTCATCTTGTGGGATTGTCCACTCTGCCTGGACATTTTTCCCTTCAGAATATCAAGCATTGGAACCAACCTATGTTACATTGGAGTCAGGGGTGGGTTCCAACTTACCTTGCTGCCGGTTCCTTCATCCTGCGCTGCGTGGCCGTGCCTCGTGGGCGCGCACGAATGCGCAGTGCAAAAAACCCAAAAAATTTTTTTTAAAAAAAAAGCCGAAAACAAGATGGTGACCACATGCACAGTTCCAGAAACTAGGCTTCTGTGCATGCGCAGAAGAAAAAATAAAATTTGGGGGAAAAAATTCAAAACCAATTCAAAAAAAAGATGGCAACGCCCACGGACTGGCACCGACTGATCCGGTTCGGTGATGTCATCGTGACGTCACCAGCGGGCTGCTACCGGTTCAGGAGAACCGGTCCGAACTGGGAGGAACCCACCCGATTGGAGTTCTTCTCCAATCCAGTGCCTATTTTTTTTTTCATGAACAAATAAAGGTGCAGCTAGACAAAAAGCTTGGTCATGTGTAACCTTCAGAACTACATTATTTCAAAAAGGTCTAATTTCAGCTTCAGTAATTTTTGACTCATAAAGTTGAACATAAAATTAAAGAAATTGCCAATTCATTTGATTATGCTTTGCGTTGAGCATCTTTAATAGTAGAAATAATGTTACTTTTATGTTGCTGCATCATTTGGGAAACCAATAATTTGGCAGACCATTTATTTTTCTCCCGAAGTACTTGCTTTATATAATTCAATGAATATTTCGCTAATTTAGCAGTCACAGAGGGGTTATATGGCTTCAGTATAATATGTCTTGCCTATCTACTCAAAAATTGCTTAACTTTATTGTGCAAATGTTCTTGTTTAGATATCTGATTCTTTTTACTAGAAGCACAAACAATAAGACAACCACAAATATATGCCTCAAAAATCCCAACAAGTATTAAGTTTGTGTATTGTTTATTTAAAAAAATCAATTTTGTTTCACTCGATTTAGAAAATGATGATGTATTTAAGTGCTATTTTGAAAAAGTAGAATAACTTTCTTTAAATTGATAGTGTTACTGTGGTATAATCATATTTTGCAACATGATCTATACTACAGTTATCTTTATGATTAAGGATTTAGATATTAAGCAATAATCAAGTTAAGAACAAATCTGGTGTGGAATTGAGGGGAAAAATTATATTCCTGCTGTAAAGTCTTTAAAAGTCACAATGTATCCACCAATTAAAGTCCAGTCCTATAAACCTGTATCAGTTCCATGTACAAGAACTTATTTTAGATCAGGGGTCCCCAAACTTGGCAACTTTATGACTTGTGGACTTCAACTCCCAGAATTCTCCAGCTAGCTATGTTGGCTGGAGAATTCTGGGAGCTGAAGTCCACAAGTCTTAAAGTTGCCAAGTTTGAAGACCTCTGTTTTAGATGAAACAGCATTCATCTGGCAAAGGATCTAAAATCTGGCTAAATTCTGGCCATAATTATCAAAAGCAAACCAAAAAAAAAAAAATACTCAGAACTATTTAAACATTACAATGGGTGTTAGTAGGGCCATATCAATTAAGAAATGTAATACAGCTATTAAAACAATCATCAATATTAAAAAAAACCGTGAACTTTAAAAAAACCAATAATTTTGTAGTTCAAGAAGGAAGAAAAACTTTTTTCCTTTAAATAGGACAAAATTTTAAATAACTAAAAAGAGAAATATGAAAACCAGACATAAAACAAAAGACAAACATGTCTTTAAATGAGGAAATTAAAATAATAATAAACTTTTAAAAATACACACATAGCTAAATCTAAAAAAGATTTTAGATTTCTGGAAGAGACATACTGAAAATACAATTCAATACCAAATTATTTCCTTTTTCATTTTAGCATGTTGTTAGTCTCTACATTATATACTATGTAAAGACTTCTGGAGTCTGGACATTCTAAATGCATGAATTATACCATTGGTACTGCTACATATCACTGATTTTTAGGAAACAAAAGATTGGAGACCTTATTTATATCAGTCTTCTGCTTTGTACCCAGTGTTTGTTGTTTCTATACCATGCAAACATCTTCATATCCCAAAGAAATTTGATTGGACAAGAAAGATACTAAGATGCTCTTAAGTAACTACCTGGGAACATATGAGGGTCTGAGTAAATATTAGATATAATTCACATTTTGGCCATTAAAAAATAAGAAATGTAAGACCTCAAACATATAAAAATGTAGCCTTTCTTCCCCCTTTCCCCCTTTCCTTCTCTTCTAATATCCCATTAGAAATAAATATGTTTGGGAGATGTTGAGTTCCAACTCCATGATCTTTGCTTGACCTTTGTAATTCTTTTACAAAATGGGGTGGATAGAGAGATGGTGTTGAATGTTAACATTAACAAAACACCTAATAGCAATTTATTTGAATAAACTTTTCTAAACCAGTAGTCAGTATTTTGAAATGAAAGGAAAGAGCAATATAACAGCTTTCTGAAGGTGCTGATTTTCAGCTCTCTGTACAATATAAAACATCTATTCTTCCAAGCTATATGCTCAAAATTTCATTTGTAATTCTTCTTCCTCAAAAGAAATCAATTCCAAGACTTCTAAAGTAACTGGTAATTTTGTGCAGGCAGAATTTCTGTTCTAAACTGTTCCTTTACTTACTACCACCGTAGAATACAGCCAACCTGTCTATTGATCTCAGATTGCTGTGTTGGTTCTGTCTTGAGTCACTGATTCTGCACCTGCTAAGCATCTACTGGACCAAAGAAATAACCAAGAGTTTCCTGTTCTGGTTTCCCTAGCTTTGCATTAAAGAATTTGAAAGCCAATAAAGAGTAAGAGACAGAATTAAATGATCCAATTGCCTTATGTATAAACTCCTACCTTGGACAGCTCCTTCAGCAATCCCTTCCCTCCCTCTCTAGAACACAAAACTATGATTTTAATCAATGATATTTCTGACATCATTAATTGATAAGGATTAGGTGAGCACAATCGGGGACTCAGATGTTGTGGGAGGTGAGAGGTTGATGTTATATGATATTCTTCCTTCTTTTTTTCCAACTGAGTCACCTGGTTTCTCCTTACTATTTCAATTAACGAATTGTTTTGAAAGCACTGTCTTTCAGCAATTGGCAAGGAACATGGAGGGCAATGGAATGGAGCTAAGGCAGAACAGAACATGAGATCCTGAGGCAAAAAAGATCTGGTGGGAAAAAGATACGGACACCAGAGAGAGGGTTGCTCATACTAAAGAGCATGGGATGCAGGAGGGGGAAAGAGGTAGAGAAGGAATAATAAAAGAGGCAGAGAAAGTGAATGAACAGAGAAAAATTTAGTTAATCATAGAAATAAAGTGGATTGAAAGTTAAAGAGCAGAATATACAGGCAGGGATATCTAGGCTTGTAGGTGAAATATATATATAATCATTTGCTATTCTTTTAAGTATATACTAGGCAGAAAAGAAGGAAATCTGGGGAAATGATCTTTTTGCTCTTTTGAATCAGAAAGAAAAATTGCAACTCAGTTTACCCAGCAGGTAAACCAGTACTGATGCTGGAGGAATTAATTATAACTAATAAAACTCATTTTCTGCCTTTCTGTTATCTGAAAGAATCCCTTTCTTCATATGATCAGTTTCCATTCTCTGAAAAGCACAATCATAGAAGGAGGATTATGCCAAGAAAAAGGAGAGAAGGATTTTCTATTTCTGTTCTCACAGTCAAAAAACAAAGTACAGCTCACAGTGTCATGGTTGAACCGCTTTTGAAACGTTTAGGACTTATCGCTATTCAACTTGCCAAAGAACTGAGGGGAGGAAAAGGGAGAAAGAATGCAGATGCACCAGAAACGGACCGTGAGAGCCAAGAAACCATCAAGGTCACTGGTGCAGGTGTCTGACAGAAAAGTGAACAGTTCTCAAAACAAAAGGACGATTCATAATTGGACAATATGCCCAACTAAGGCTGTGGAGAAAGAGAAGCTATTGTTTAACTATACATGCATTGCGCGGGAAACCAGAGTTGGTTTTGATTCTTTAGTACTGAAATGGTGTCTCCAATAAAGTTTTGCTTTTGGGATTTTAAAGTTCCTAAGAGTGTCTACTTTTCTCGGGTTCGCTAGTCAGACCGTAGACATACACCTCTAATAGCCAGTTTTGCCAAGTGACAAAGCTACTGTCAGAGCAAAGCAAAGTGATATGATGTTCCTGTTTTGCTTTCAGAAATGTAGTGCATGGATTGTTATTGAAGCAAACACAAGCATAACATATAAGTCAACACTTTCCAGAGTTAGATATCAATAATCATATATCGCATTCAATTTATTAAAAGAATCACAAAAGGTTTGGACCACACAGTGATCAACAAATTTTGTCCATGAATCTTTTGTCATTTTAAATAATACCATTCATAGGGCCGCAGAGAACTCTATCTTGACTAAGCAAAGAAAAATGAATACTGTACTTTTATAACTTTTTCAAAATGCATAATTATCACCATTAATGCATACCTTAAATAATAGTTATCTATTTTTAAGACTACAGCTTGCTAATACGGTTTTTATTTTTTAAATCATTAGACTTTGGTAAACCTAATTAATTAATAATAATATATATCCCCCACATTTTTTCTTTCAAAAATAATGTGTAAGTAGACCCTGAATGAGATTGCATTTTGGTGAGGTTCATGTAGCTCATCTGAACTCAAACATGTTAAACTTGGAATTGCAAGCTATTTTGTGACTTAACATAGTGTGTGAATCAGCGGTGGGTTGCTCTTGGTTCGGCCCGGTTCAGTGAACCGGTAGCGGCAATGGTAGGAGGCTCCGCCCACTCACCTGGGACGCTCCGTCCACCTGCCCAGGACGCTCCGCCCACCCACCCGGGACGCTTCTGCACATTTACAACCCACTACCGGTGTGAATCCAGCCTCTTTGACATGTGTGTAGTTCACTGTGTTGAGCAAATCCATTATAATGGATTGATTCAGTTGTCAGATAAAGAATGTTAAGTGAACTTAGCTATTATGAAGCAACAACAAAGTCCCAAAATTCAGATTTGTCCCACAATGCTAATGCAGGCATAGAATGAGCACTGGGGAAGAGAATTCGAAAATTAGCTTTTCTATACTTCCTTACAGAGAAGATAAACAATGCCCAGTTTTCTCACATCAAGTTTGTGTCCTGAACTTCAATTCATGAAAAAGGAAATCCACATGAAATTTTGGGTGTATTTCATATGCTTTTGTCTTTTCTATTTTCACTGGGGGATTCAGGAGGTGAAGTCAAGAAGTTGTCTTCACTTCAGTCTGTCTTATATTAAAGTGGATTCCAGGGGGGCTATTTCAGATTAGAACATTAGTCTTCAATGGAAATACATCCACCAGATTTCAAACCATCATCCTACAATTAAATTCTTAAAGGAGGGATTCATGTACATCTATAGTTTTGACTGAAAACTGAATATTACATACAGGAATTGAAACATACTTTTGAAATAGAGCTGTCTCTAAACATTCTGAGCATTGTTTCCATTCAGCCTCAAAAACATTTAATTATTTTTCCCATATTGCTATTAGATGCATCAGCCAAGCAATGTTGGACTTAAGTACATTTCTGTGCAGAATATGATGCTTCTCATAGGAGTCAGCTGGTTACATTTTCTAGATAACTGCTGCTCACACCAAATCACCACAATTACCGGTACTTGTCCTAGTGAAGGGACAGGCATTCTCCAATGATATCAGGAACTATTCTGGTGATAGCTTAGCTACTGGCAGATTCAACCATATCACAGAAGTCTTGTGGAAAGACCAGATTAAATGTGGTTCCAACTATTGTCAGTGATGAATAAATGGGAGGTGGGTGAGCCATATCACACTGGTTATCATCCAGTCAATATGGACCATGTCTGGTGCTCTTGGGTATCATTTCATAAATGGGCTACAGGGTTCAGCTACTCTGCTAGAAAACCAAATCAGCCAGCTGTAAAGGGACTGTAAAACCCCACAAAGCAAAAGAAATGGTCAAGGAAAAAATCATGAAATACTATTTCAAATAAAATCCTAAAACCAGGGGATTTTAGTATAGATATTTGGAAACATATTCTGATTCAGAAATTGGTGAATAGTTAGTGAATCAACAAAAATCTATCCTTAGAGCATAAGCTTTTATGCATACTGAATTTATAGCATTTTGAGAATGCTATAATATTTGGTAACAATATAATCTTCTGAAACGGAAGATCTTCAGAGAAGGATTTTTTTTTAAGAGCAACGTCAAATTTTATTAACTTAGCAGTGATGGTAAAAGATATTGAGAAAAAGATACTGAACATTAGCACTTAGCCAGACAGATGGAATTGAAAGGAAAAATTATTGAAAATTATAAAAATCTCCAATCTATAATTAAAGGCTTCCAGTGTTGAAAAAGATGAGTAGAAAGAACTGTATAAAGTTCTGAAAGACACAGATTTGGTAGAAAATCTTGAAACATACGCATTGGCTGAATTTTATTAACTGCAACACAGCAGCAGTAATAAAATCGGAATTGAGATATATTGCTGTAAAAAAAGGCAACAAAATCAATCACAAAATGAAAAATTCTATTGGAAAGAAAGATCAGTAAATTACAAGCTGATATAAGCAATATGAAGAATTTGAAGGAAAAAATGAAAAAAAAAATATCAGAAAATGTTTACAGAAAATATAAAATTTGGGATAAAGATTAGACAATCATAATTACAGTCACAGCTATTTCATAGAAAGTTGAACAATATAAAGGCAGAATAAATCAATTTTAATAAAATCAGCATAAACAACATGAACAAAAGAATATTTTGGTATAAACATCTGATGCCTCTCCATTAAGTACTGGCTATTCAATTTAATGAAATATTACAAGCTAATAAAATTGGAGAATGGATGACAACTGGTAGAACATTTTAATAAAAAAAAAGAAGAAGGATGTAGATGTAAACAATTAGAGATAAATTATTTGCTTGCCAACAATAGCAATAGCACTTAGACTTATATACCGCTTCATAGTGTTTTTCAGCCCTCTCTAAGCAGTTTACAGAGTCAGCATATTGCCCCCAACAATCTGGGTCCTCATTTTACCCACCTCGGAAGGATGGAAGGCTGAGTCAACCTTGAGCCCCATCAGGATCGAACACCAGGCTATGGGCAGAATTAGCCTGCAATACTGCACTTTAGCCATTGCACCACCAGGGCTCCTAATAACAGTGGAATATGCATTGCATCCATGAAGTAATGCTAATTTATTATACTTAGCACACACACAAACGGAAAGTGTGGTTTACTACTATGATTAGCTTGAACTCAGATGATTGTGAGTAGAGGAATCTACTCTGGATGTTCAGGATGAGTCTCAACCTAAGGAGTCAGTAAAACACCTGAGGCTGAGTTCTCAATCACCAAGAGCAGCTCTACCTGTAGAGCAGCGGTTCTCAACCTGTGGGTCGCGACCACTTTGGGGGTCGAACGACCATTTCACAGGGGTCGCCGCGTGCGTTAGCCCGCCATTTTGGTGCCACTGTCACTGCAGGGGTGAAAAGGTCCCGGTTCAGCCGTGCCTGCGGGTCGCTGGACAGCTGGTAGCCCGGACGCCGCCATTTGGGTTCTTCTACCCTCTGCGCATGCGCAGAATGCTTTGCGCATGTGCAGAGGGTAAAAGAACCCAAATGGCGGCGTCACCTCATCCCGCACGGGGAGGGGGCAGGGAGGGGGTCACGGCGGCAGGTGGCGGCAGGGGGGTCGCGGGGGGGGTCGCGGCATTAGAAAGGTTGAGAACCACTGCTGTAGAGGTTAAGAAACCTGTTCCCAGGTAACTGTCTACTCCTTGGCACATTGCAGGCTGCACCAAGCAGAGCAAAAGCATTCTATGTGGCTCCTCACCCAGGAAGAGCATTCCCAACCTCAGTTAGATCCCAGCAGGTGGAGATTGTACATAAGAGAAGTTGCTACCCATTCCATGGAGAACAAGTGTTTGCCTGCACTCCAGATACTTGAAGTCTTTGACCTTTTGCCTGCCAAAATGCTGTCACTTTGAAACCAGACAAATTTGCAATCTCTGCACAATGGCTAGACTTTGCATTGTGACACAACGTCTCCATTGTGTTTTGGACTCATTTACAGGCAACTTCAGGTCAGCTCTGCTGAGATGTGTACATTTAAGCACACACATCCTGCCTGCCACTGCTTATACTTACTTTGTTGTGTCTGTGGTTATGTTTGGTCTGGAATAGGAGAGCTACAAGTAAAAAAAAGACTGTCGGAGAAGAAGAACATGGACTAAATCAGTGGTTCCCAACCTTTTCTTGGCCATGCCCCACCTAAGCATCTCTAAAATCCTGATGCGCCCCCTCTGTGACATATAATTCTTACTATTCAAAAAGTGAACTCCTACTCACACGGAGGAAGCCTAAAAGGCCATTAACTTGGTTTAAACAAGGTTCCAATTGCCCCCATTAAAAATCAAATTGCCCCCCTGTGGGGCATGGACCCCACGTTGGGAACCACTGGACTAAATGATCACATCAAGGTAACCAAATAGAAGGTGCTTGGTGCAGTTTGCAAAGTAAACATTTTGAAAGCAGCAGTAGCAAAATGTGAATTGTTGGAAAACCATTTAGAAAATTGGAAAAAATAAACTATTACGTGGACAATGCATAAAAGAAAGTGAAAATAAAGTGGATGAGGCCAGGAATTGGCAATGGTTACAACCTGGCACCATCAAGAAGAAAATGGAAGGATTGATTTTTGCACTTCAGCAACAAACATTACAAACAAATGTGATTAAATCAAGGATTTAACGTGCAGCAAAGACAGACTTTGTAAAGAAAAAGATGGCTCTGCAATTAGTGGATGCACCAAAATTGTTCAAACTGACTATGACCAAAGTCATGACCGAATAGCTATTAGGATTTATTGGCATCTTTGCAAAAATTATAATTTCAGGATTTCCCAAATGTAATAAAATCACAAGACTAAAAATGTTGTTGAAAATGATGATGATAAAGTGGGATTTTTGCATGCAAACTATTCCCAATCTCACACATTACAATAGATACAACAATAACTGAAAAGAAAAGAGTAATTTTTTGTAGATGTGGCAATACTTGGGGACAACAGAATGGGGAAAAAAAGAGAATTGGGGGGGGGGTGTCACAAAATCCAGAGATCTATCAATAGGAATAGGTAGATTATGGAAAGGATGGAATGAAATGCCTAGATTATTCCAAAATCATCTCTATAGTTACTGGTACAGGCAGAATAACAAACAGGCTAAACAATGTTTTACAAGTTTGTTGTAAATGTTTCCAAATGTAACTTTTTTTGTAAAAACTACATTGTTGGGACATGGTATATCTCAGTGATGGTGAACCTATGGCACGTGTGCCACAGGTGGCACATGGAGCTATATCTGAGGCACGTGAGGCATTGCCCTATGTCAGCTCCAGCGCGCATGTGTGCTGGCCAGCTGATTTTCGGCCTTCTTTTCGGCCGTTTTTGCTCTCCCCAGGCTTTAGGAAAGCCTCCTGAACCCTGGGGACAGCGAAAAACGGACCAAGGGGCCAACCAGAAGTTCACTTGTGTGCGTCACCCCCAGCCTCCTTTTCGCTGTCAGAGGTCTTCAGGAACTTCTTCGGCTTTGGACAGTTGCAGCCAGGCCTCGCACACCTCGGCCCATTTCTTCTGCAGCTGGCAAGGGTTTTCTGAAGGCCTCTCCAGCCGATAACAGAGCTCCAGATCAATCCGGAGCTCTGTTATTGGCTAGAGAGTCCTTCAGGAAAGGCCTTTAGGAAAGGCCTCTGCAGCTGATAACGGAACTCCGGATAGATCCGGAGCTCTGTTATCGGCTACAGAGGCCTTCAGAAAACCCTTGCCGGCTGCAAAAGAAATGGGCCGAGGTGTGGGAGGCCTGGTTGCAACTATCTGAAGGTAAGTAGTAAGGCAGCTCCACTTCCGTTTCATTTCCGAACTTCCGATTGGCCCGTTGGGCCATTTTTCACCGTCCCCAGGCTTCAGGAGGCTTTCCTGAACCCTGGGGAGAGCGAAAAACAGCCCAACGGGCCTACCAGAAGTCCGGAGTGAGGCCTGTGCACATGCGCGCGGGAGGGCAGCGTGGGGGTTGTGCGCATGCACAGGGGGCAGTGTGGGGTTGTGCGCATGCACGGGGGCAGGGCATTGCATTATGGGTGTGGGCACCCGCACACGCGCTATTGCGCACGCACCCTTTTGGCACCCGAGCCAAAAAAGGTTCACCATCGGTTTGGTGTGAGTGTGGTGCCTTGCCTGCTGGGTAGGAGGGGGGCCGTTGGGGTGGGGGAGGGGATCTCTGGGGTGTTGGAGAGCCGGAGTATTACGGTTATGACTGGGAGAGGTAGATATGGCAGGAGCCGAGGGGTAGGCCGCTCTCGGGGAACTAGGATTCGCTGTCTCAAAGCGATTCCTTGTTCCGGCCCCTCTGGTTCTGGTTCTGGCTCGTCTCATGTTCCTGGTGACTTGGGATGTCAGGGCCCTGGCCTCAGGCTGCTGCTGCTTAATGCCAGGTCTGTTGTTAACAAGGCCCCCCTCGTTCGGGATTTAATCCTGGAAGAGAGGGCTGACCTGGCATGCATAACCGAGACCTGGCTGGGCCAGGAGGGGGGAGTTCCCCGCTCAGAGATGTGCCCAGAAGGGTTTCAGGTATTGCATCAGCCGCAACTCCAGGGAAGGGGTGGAGGAGTGGCAGTTATTGTCCATAAGAGTCTCTGTCCTCGCAGGATCCCTGCCCCGGAGATTGTTGGGTGTGAGTCTCTCCTCTTGAAGTTGGACTCAGGGGTTCAGTTGGGCTTGTTGTTGACATACCTGCCTCCCAGCTGTGTTACGACGGCCCTGCCTGTGCTGCTAGAGGCAGTAGCCGGGTTGGCGGTGGAGTTCCCCAGGCTTATGGTGCTGGGGGACTTCAACTTGCCATCACTGGGCGAATCCTCGGATTCGGCTCAGGAGTTCATGGCTTCCATGACAACCATGGACCTGACCCAAGTAGTCCAGGGTCCGACTCATAGGGGGGGACACACACTTTACCTGGTATTCCTCTCAGGGCAATGGAGAATTAAGGGGTATAGATGTTTCTCCCTTGTCGTGGTCAGATCATTTCCTGCTGAGGTTAGACTTTAGGGCGCTACTCCCCCATGCCAGGGAGGGGGACCCAATTAATTGGTTCACCCCCAGTGCCCTAATGGACCCGGAGGGTTCCAGAAGGAGCTTGGGGAGATACATGACTCCCTTGTCCACAATCCGGCAGAGTCCCTGGTGGCTGCCTGGAATAAGGCGGCATCGCGGGCACTGCACCGGATTGCGCCTCTGCAATCTCTCCATGGCGATGGATCCAGGAGGGCTCCCTGGTTTGCCGAGAAGCTTCAGGAGATGAAACGCCAGAAGAGACGTCTAGAGCGACGCTGGAGGGCCAGTAACTCCGAATCTGACCGAACACTTTTAAGAGCCTTTATTAGGACTTATTTAGTGGTGATACGGGTGGCAAAATATTCGCATTTTTCCACACTTATTGAATCCGCTGATTTGCGCCCAGCTGCCCTATTTCGGGTGACCCACTCTCTCCTTAATGTAGGGAGAGTGGAGGAGCCCTTGCAGGATAGAGCTGAGGAGTTTGTACAGTTTCTGCTGGATAAAGTCGCTCAGCTTCGGACGGACCTGGACTCTGATTGGGCAATTCCAACCGAGATGACGGGGACAGGGCTTAGTCCTATTGTGTGGGATGAATTTGAGCCTGTGACTCCTGAGGAAGTGGACAAGGCTGTAGGAGCGATGAGTTCCTCCACTTGTTTGTTGGACCCGTGCCCCTCCTGGCTGGTTTCAGCCAGCAAGGAGGTGACACGAGGCTGGCTCCAGGCTTTAGTCAACGCATCCTTGAGGGAGGGGTCTTTCCCGCAACCATTAAAGGAAGCGGTTGTGAGACCCCTCCTCAAGAAGCCTTCCCTGGATCCAGCAGAATTAAAGAACTTTCGTCCAGTCTCCAACCTACCCTTTGTGGGAAAGGTTGTAGAGAAA
>QLTV01012194.1:893777-924929 GCA_003457575.1 Thermophis baileyi
ATAAATAAATAAATAAATAAATAAATAAATAAATAAATAAATAAATAAATAAATAAATAAATAAATAAATAAATAAATAAATAAATAACTAACTGGTATATCTTAAGACATTACTTGGATAATTCCTGGGTTCTCAGATGGAACTTGAATTTCCAAAAAACACAAATCAAATTTGTGATATCTTTGTTTTTACTTATGCTAAATTATTCCCTGATGAATAATAACATAATGATAATAAGAACAACAACAGCAGCAACACCAACAGTCTTCGTTATAATTAGTGACCAAATTATATCTTTGACAAAGATTACAATGCTCAGGAAACAAGATAAAACATTTGTAGAGAAGTTGCACAAAATACATGAGCCAAAATGCTATGAGAATGGAAATATTAGGTAAAGGAACCTTTTAAGTATTTAAAGTTAAGTTACAAAACAACTGTTAAATAAATACAATCCTGGGTGACAGAATACTAGAGTACCATGATATTTAAATGCTAATTAATTAGCTGCTAAAACATTAAGAAAATTGAAATTGATTTCTAGCTCAGCTATGATATTGGTTTTTATTCTAAATATGGATTTGAGTATTTAAATATGGATTGAATGTAGTTTCCAAACAGTTTTTTTCATTCTCACCTCCCATTTCCTGAGCCTCATGTCTTTCAAGCACAAAGGTGACTTTGTGCCTTTTCAGATCCCCTCCTAGCAACCACTGGATTTGGTTTTTCTTTCATGAAACCAGAGAAAGGTACATTTTTATGAAGTGAAAATATGGCTGGAGGAATACAAGCAATTCCATTTGTACGGATTGACAGGGAGGTTATTTTTTACTACTGCAAAAGCTAGAGCATCTCAAAATGGGTCACTGTTTTTTCTTTTGTCTCCCTATTTTTTTTTTTTTGAAGAATTCAGGCGTGGACAAGGCATTGTGGAACTACCTCAAATGTATTGTGGGAAGCCCCCCCCCCCAGATAATGAAATATTTTGGGGAATATTAAAAGGGAGAATATTATATTTGGAGAAATGGAGAAAAATCTTAACAAAGGCAGAAAGCAGCCCCAGTCTTCCTGCCATAGCCTCAAGCAGAAGCCTCAAGTCTTTAGAGATTTTTTTTTGTACCTATTAAGAAAGCCAGGCTGTCCTATTCATAAACAAAACGCCTTCAGCCACAGCTCCCACAGAAGGCTGGAGCTGATGGGATTAAGAATTTACATTTCCCCACTCAAATTCTAAGGACAGGACATGATCTTTAGGACATAATAGGATTAACCCACCATCATTGGAATAGTAAAAGACACAAGGCTCACTACATTGCACAACCCCCTGGAGCATCTCAAACACCAAACCCTAGAACCCTATAAAAATCCACTCACTCACCTAGCCAATTGGTTAGCCACCACAGAAACATGCTGCTGTCACTGAAGTTTCTGGAAAACCAAATAAACAGAGACCTTCTTTCCTTGTAGCCAGCCTCCATTTTATTTCCAGCGTCTTTCTCCCGGCTTGGAAGCCAACAGGATTTTTCTTCCAACAGTATAAAGGTATGAGAAGCACTAAAGATAGAAAATTATACCAATTTTTGTTCAGAATCAGCTGGTTTTCCAAATAATCTTCTGTGACCATTGGTATGATAGGCAGTTATGCAAACCAATCAGAGAAGTAAACTATTACAGAAATCAATTTATTAGAGGAATTGGAGTGAATTTTCATCTCTGACAATAGCTGTTTGTCAAGTCCTGCAGGATAAAACAATGTTAAAGAAAGCACTGGCCTTAAAGTTGACACAGATACCCACAAATATGATTTCAACTTCAAGATGTGAGAAGAGGCTACAAAATTACAAAAGCACTTCAGCATGAAAAACTTTAGGCACTCAATCGGAATTCCACATGCAAACGTATGAAGGTTTAATTATGCATAAGAGTAGTTCCCAAAGTACAGTATAAATCACCAATGTGGCATTTGTAATGTTGCTGAATTACAACTCTCACCATCCTCCATCTTTGCCATATTTCCTAAAAATCCTGAAATTTATAATTCAGCAACATCTGGAGTTTCCACCTCCAGTATAGAATATACTTTATGGAGCCAATGATTCACCGACACTTATAAATTCACAAGTAATAAAGAATACTCAAACATTATAGCTCCTTCTTTTTTATATAACTAAGCATACGGGTTTCTTAAAACTGTAGAATTTGTGACGTTTAGAACTTTTGAGGCTATTTAACTAGGTGACTTGTCATATAACAAACACCCTGATTACAAGGAATTTTTCAGGAAATGGAATAGTGTGATTTTTTTCCTGCAAATTTAGGCCAGCCGGGGAAAATATTGATCCACCGAGAATGTTCTTCTACTAGTTTGGGGGTTTGGGGTTGTTTGTCTACCTAAGTGTATGAGGATTTATTACTAATCTTACCTTTCATCCTTATGACCTGGATGACACTTTTGAATAACTCTGCACAGCAGGCGTGGGTTCTATTTACCTTCTCTACCGGTTTGCATTGCGACGGAAGTGCGCATTTTGCACGCACGTGCTCGCTTCACGCACAGAAGCCTTTGCGCATGCGCAGAGGGTTTTTTTTTTTGCAAGCCGTGGCAACCTGAGGACCAGTTCGGGAGCGTGGACCGCCGGTCATCGCTGCTGGTTCTGCGAGCAGCGGTAAATTTCCGCTACCGGTTCTAATGAACCGGTCCAAACCGGCAGCAACCCACCACTGCTGCACAGGCAGAAAATCCACCAAGGAGTTAACACTTTTTATTCGGAGGCTATCACTCCTCCATACTACTTCTAAATTAAATGTGTTGCAGAGTAAAAGACAGGATATATGTTATTCCCTGTGAAGATGAAGTCAGTGAAATAAGAGTCTTCACCATCACTAGTCAATAAATCTCACTTACGATTCTAATCAAGCAACTGTGAAAGTAAGGAGGCAAAAAAAACAACACCCCAAACTACTCTTTTTTAAAAAAAAATACATCTAATGATTTGATTGGCACTTCATTATTTTGTATTCATATATATAGTGGAGCTAAACTTCAGCAAAACATCCAATAAAGTCTCCCATGAAAACCTGGTACAATTTGTATATAGTAGGTGTGCAAGCCATTCAGAACTGATTAGCAGAGCAGCATACAAGCCCAATAAATAAATAAATAAATAAGTACAGTAAGTAAATAAGTACCGTATTTTTCGGAGTATAAGATGCACCTTTCCCCCCCCTAAAAGAGGGTGGAAATGTTGGTGCGTCTTATACACTGAATACAGCCATTTTTGGCCTCCCGAAGCCCCACCCCCGTGTCCCATTTTTGCAAAAAACGGGCTGTTTTTTGCAAAAACGGGGACATTTTTGCCTTCCCCCAGCCCCCAGGAGCACTCTGCAGGCCTCCCAAACCCTCTGTGCGCCCCATTTTTTGCAAAAACGGGTGAAAAATGGGCCCATTTTTGCAAAAAATGGGGCACGCAGAGGGTTTGGGAGGACTGCAGAGTGCTCCTGGGAGCTGAGGGAAGGCAAAAACACCCCCATTTTTGCAAAAAATGGGCAAAAATGGGGGCGCTTTTGCCTTCCCCCAGCCCCCAGAAGCACTCTGCAGGCCTCCCAAACCCTCTGCGCACCCCGTTTTTCGTTAAAACGGGTGAAAAATGCCCATTTTTTCAAAAAATGCGGCACGCAGATGGTTTGGGAGGCCTGCAGAGTGCTCCTGGGGGCCGGGGAGGACAAAAACTTTTTTTTCTTACTTACATCTTCGAAATCTTGGTGCGTCTTATACACCGGTGCATCTTATAGTCCGAAAAATACGAATAGTAAGTAAGTAAGTAAGTAAGTAAGTAAGTAAGTAAGTAAGTAAAAAAAAATACAACAGCAATATTTGCAGCTTGGTAGTTGGCCACCATCACAAGCACATCAAACACTTTTTATTTTAAACAGAGGAGAAATAAGTTTATTTTTAGTGCAAAACTGTGGGGATAAGACACTGACTTGTAAATAATCATTGATCAGCTGAGGTAAAGTTCTAACTGCAGGCTGTGAAGGTGTGGATGGGGAGGAACTGACTTCGGTTCAACACTGGCAAGACGCAATAACTTTGGGGGTTTGCCCCTCCCCTCCCAGGGTCTGATGATATGTCATCTTTGCACACCAGGGTTGCACTTCTATGATTGAGCTGGTGTGCAATTTTTTTGGGAGGGGGGCACAGCTCCTGCCCAAAGAACAAATTTCAGCCATGGCTGGGGAAAAGATTTTGTAAAGATTTGTGTGCCAAGTGCACCCTTCCCTGGACTAGAAGGCCTTGCTCGTGGTCAGTCCTGCTGTCCTCATTTCCTGTTTGGACTATTGCAATGCACTCTACATAGGGCTGCTCTGGAAGACAATCCAGAAGTTAAAACTGGTCCAGAATGCAGTGGTGTGTGCAGTGTTGGGCACTCCAGAGGTGGGTTTGGACCGGTTGGACCGGTTCGCCTGAACTGGTAGCGACCCGCTGGTGACGTCACAATGACATCACGGATCCGGTTCGGTCGGTGCCAGTCCGTGGGCTCTGCCATCTTTTTTTTATTTATTTTTATTTATTTTTTTCTTCTGCGCACTGCACATGCATCGCCATCTTGTTTTCGGCTTTTTTTTTTTTTGAATTTTTTTTAAAAAATTTTGCACTGTGCATTTCTACCCTTCCTGTTCCCTTGAGAGTGTTTTGATGTGTATTTTGAATTTGTCTGAAGTGTGAAACACTTTGCTCTTGGTAGAATTACATAATGTTTTCTTGAGATTTCCCATGCAGATCAAATTATTTCCTGAAGGAACAAACATTCCTAGACAGGAACTGACAGTTGTTAAAAATTAATGAAAAAATATTAACAACCACCTACTTTTCTCCAATTCTATCCCAAAATTCCATTTCCGTGAACTCCTTGGAATTGGTTGTTCTCTTGCTAATCTTTTGTGGATTTTGACATCTGACTGCATGGTGCTAAGAGTCTTGAGCAAGTTATTTACAACAGTGGTGGGTTTCACTTACCTTTGCTACCGGTTCGGGAACGGGAGCATGTGGGAGCGCGCGCACGCAAAACGCTTCTGCGCATGTGCAGAAGCTCCGTGATGACATTCTGCCGGGTGGGCAGAGCCTCCCACTGCTGCTGCTACCGGTTCGGCCGAACCTGGCGAACCGGTAGGAACCCACCACTGATTTACAAGAATAATAATTCAGGGGACCAGTATCAGCTGTTTTCTCAGGAATCTGGAGTGCGTATGATTTTACATATAATTCAATTTTGAGAATATGGAATATATACATATACCCGTATGCACACATATATTTTTATTTTATTTTAATCTATATTTTATTGGGTAGTTTCTGAGTAAATGACTACTTTTGTATGCTATGTTAATAATTCTTATTAATATACGACATTCTCCTGTTATCCAGATGGAATTTAATTTGCTCTAAATAAATAATGTGGGCATTTCAAAGATAAAACTGCAAAAAATACTCCTCCAAACCTGCTTCTCCACAGATTGTGGCATCTACAGTGCAGTTCTGTCTTCATGCATGATTAGATTATCACATTAATGCAACAACCTCAAAAGGCTGTAGCATCTGTCAGTACTCCTAGAAAACATTCATTGTCCAAGGGAAGAACTGTAAGTCATGAAATTGGCACAGGAAAGCATAACAACAAATAGCTGTCTTTGTGCTGGGACTTTCATCTTCCCATGTAGACAGGTCCTCCCTCACCTGGTGGGACTGCAAGTCCTAGAATACCCAGCCAACTTGCCTATTGATTGGGAATTGTGGGAATTTCAGTTTAAAATGTCTATAAGATGCTAGGTTGCCTAAATGAGAAGTAGCTCTCCAGATGTTGCCAAGCTACAGCTCCCAGCCACTCCAATAGTGACAGATGCTTGGATTTCTAATTCAGGGCCATGGATTTCTCACTTCTGCCTTATGGGAAAGTGAGGAGATTGGTGCTTACATGCTCATAGGTCCAGATATACAGTGCATTTCAGCAAGATTATCATTAACTCCAAAAGCCACATAGACAAAGCTTCCATTTTCTGCTTCATGATATTGTTCTTCTAAAATAACACACCATGTTAATTTCACCATGGAAACAATTGCTCACCATAGAGTCAGCTTCCCTCAGGTTCCGGCAAGAATAATGCAGAATGCCTTAATAGACAACACCAAGTGAGTCACTTCAACCCAATTCAAATCCCCTCCCTCTTCCAATTGAAATAATGGCAGAAATTTAGCAGCTACTAAGAAATCTTTGAGAAGAGAGGGTCAATTCAACAGCACCCACTTCTAAGCAACAGGTAAAAATCCAAAGATTGGCAGATTTAAGGCAATGTGGTTAGCCTGAGCAGAATCAAAATACCAGGTTTTAATTCTGAACTACAACAACTTTCAGTGACCCTGACAGGGTTGACTAATTCAACAATATATGTAGGACCACAGGATCTCTACCCCTAATGTGGAGGTTTACATGGTACAATTAATATTACCCATTCATTTTATATGACTTTCCACATATATTTTCATACTTTGTCCATAAGGCAGATTACACTTTCAAAAACTTTAAATAGGGCAATGCTGTATAAGTCTATTTAGAATTGGGTCCCCTTAAATTAGGGAAAGTTAAGTCTTAGCTATCCCAGAAAGCTCTAAAAATCCAGCTTTTCTGGGGAGTGATTTGTGATTGATTCTAGAGGCACAAATATAATCTTTAGTTTTTTTTATTCTTACATCCTGTTTATCTTTTATATATTACTGCATTGATATAGTTGGTCGCAAGGGTGGCACAGTGGCTCAGTGCTTAAGGCGCTCGGCTTCTCGGCTGGAAAGCCGGCAGCCCAGGTTTGAGACCCAAATGCCACATGACAGGGTGAGCTCCTGTCCTCGACACAGCTCCTGCCAAACTAACAGTTCGAAAACATGCAAATGTGAGTAGATAAATAGGTAGCACTTCAGTGGGAAGGTAACAGCGCTTTGTGACATCATGCTGGTCACATGACCGTGGAAATGTCTTCAGACAGCGCTGGCCAATGGCCTTGAAACAAAGATGAGCACCAACCCTTATGGTCGGCAACAATTGATGGAGTAAAATCCGTAGGGACTACTTTGCCTTTATAGTTGGTCACACAGTCAGCCAGATGTTTAGACTGGATTTGGTACTTTTAACCACCTATTAAGTCCTTCCCAAGGGCCTGGCATAAACCAATGTTGTTGCTTGATGATATTAAGGGTATCATTGCAGAATGTAAGCAGTTCCAAATGAAGTTGCATTTTTGCAATTGTCTGATGGTGATTTTGTCAATGCCAATGGTTTTCAAATGGTGTTCCAGAAGTTTTGGGATTTCACCCAAGGTGCCTATTACTATTGGTATTAACTTTTCTTTCTTTTGCCAGTAAAGAGCTTCTATTTCTATTTGCAATTCTTTGTATTTTGTGATTTTTCTCCAGTTCTTTCTTATTATTATGATTTGTTGCACAGTCAACCAGATCGTTAGACTGGATTTGGCATTTTTATCCACCTGTTGAGTTTCACCAAAGACCTGGGATAGATAAATGCTATTATTGTTATAGTTGTTGTATTTTATTAAATTAATTAAGAGCAGATTGGACTGGGATGGTTTCATGAATAAACAAATGTGAGAATAGTTTTGAAGCACAATTCAGATTAACACTAAAACGATCAAAATGGAAGATAAAAGAAAGAACAATCTATTCTGATTTTAAAATAAGTGTCAATTTAAGCATTAAAATATTCCTCTAAAAAGGTTAAAGTCATTCACTGAAATTTCTTTCTAAAAAAGCTAGCACAAAATGGACAGCTTATCTACACAGATTGGCCTCATGGAAAGTTCAATGACCCCTTTAAAGATGCCACCAGATTTGATTCAGCACAGAATTTAAAGAGAACAGTGGAAGTACTGATCAGTAAGACATTGTAAAACAATTTGTATGGAAAAATTGTGAACAGAATTGAAGGAACCAAAACTCATTTTTACATCCACACATTATAAAATTGTCTTGCCAGAAAAAATATGAGATAGCTGCCAATATATGGAAGAGATTTGCCATTGCGCCCCAATTTTTTTTCCCACTTCTCAGAGTAGCCTACACCTGTTGGCTTTTCAGACTATATCCCATCCAAATTCCAATCATTTCTTCTCATAAATCAAATTCAGCTAGGTGTTGTATTCAGAAATACCAGAAATATATTTCTCCAGAGAGCAGTTAAATTCTTCCTAAAACAAGTTTCCAGAATGAAGTTCTGATAATAATTTTTCAGAAATAACATCCAAGAAGCTACAATATTTCACTCTAGAAAGAAAAGTGATGGGGAAAATGAAAGAATTATAAATGGAGGATACTGCCATCTGGACCCCTGATAGAAATTCTGTAAATAAGGCTGATGTTTAGATGATCCAAGCTAGCACCCAAAGAGTGCATTCATACAACACACTACCTGGTCAGTGTTTGGCTTACCATGCTGTTACAAAATCATAGTTTAAATGATTGATAATGTACATTTTGTGCATTGTTGCAAGTAACTTTGTTTTAATTGTGCTCTAGTGTGAGTTTATTTCCTTGCTTATCATTAAACACCCATTTATTCCTTTAGGAAAATTCGGGAGGTGAGCACCTTACATGCATCATGGCTGCATATGTATTTTTGCTGTTTCCAGCATTTTCCAACACTGCTCTTCTGCAACAGAAAGTGTGTCATGATCAAAATTTTGGAATCATGCTTTGAATTTGGAGAGTCTCCTTTTTAAAAACTTGCAGACCAAAATTTAGATCATTATGTCAACCTTTTAATCTACCGGCTTAGGTCAGGAATGTCAAAATGAGAGATTGAAATAATTCATTATTTTTTAAAAGTTGTGCTATTCCAAGATCAGTGCAATAATGACTTTTCCCCCACTCCATATTCTTGCGCAACCTGTCTGATGGTGCCAACTGGACGAAGTGGCAGGTGAAATGCAAAACTGCGGACCCTGCAGGAATAACACAAAGAACAAGCAGAGTAAATAATAGAACTTAGAAGTCATTTCTGTTATTCTTATCTGCTTTCCTTGGAGCTGCTTTAGATGCGGGCGAAGCTCATCCCTTGTGGACTCTCATTCTTCTGTTGGATGTTAAATAATACAGAAGGTGAGTCTGTATCAGTGGTGGGTTGCTACCAGTTCAGACCAGTTCGCATAAGCCGGTGGCGGAAATTTGGCCCCGTTCGCCGAACCGATGGCCGGCTTGCCACGCCCCCGAACTGGTTCCTCGGTCGCCGCTGCTTGAAAGCAGCTGGCAACGAATCTTCTGTGCATGCGCAAAGGCTTCTGCGCATGCGCAGAGGGTCAGTACCCAGATGTTACGTATGTGTGCGCGAAGCACGCACTTCTGACGCAACGTGCGCACTTCCGAACCGGTAGGGAAGGTAAGAAAACCCCACCCCTGGTCTGTAAGTTTGTTTCAAGTCTTCCAGGCAGACCTTAGCCCAGGCCTTTCTTTTCTACAGTTAGGAATAGATTAGAATAGCTTCTTCTACCGGTACTCCCCCAAAACAAAGCAAGATTGCAGAATGAAGGACCGTTTCACACATGCAGAGGCATTGCTGAATTCCTGGATTCCGAAAATGTGGTCTGAATGTATTCAAGTAGCTAGGAAAGTACTGCATTTCAGAAGTTGGGAGGAATTATGAAGTCTCTTTATCTTCTCTCTCCAGTTGTTGTTTATTCCTACATGTTCTTACCCCGATCCCACCTCTCTGAACCAGTCTCTGGGCCAAACCAAGCTGCACTATATAACAGGGGTCTCCAACCTTATAGAGTTGGAGACCCCTGCTATATATGATGCACCATTGTGAAAAGGATCTGGGCTGAAAAGCGTCAAAAGAGATGAAACTAGTCATTGTGATATTCTGGGCCAGAATAGAGACAGAATCCTTGTTTGTTATAGTACCTATTGCCTTTTGTGCCACCTGATGCCCAGGGCTTTTGAGAAGGTCCAAATTGAGAGGTCCTTGGTGCTCTCTGAGTTTGCTTGTTTTCTTGCAGACGTTTCATTATCGACACTAGGTAACATCATCAGTGCTAGCTAGAGTAAGGAGTGGGGTTTGCTGTCAGTTTATTATTTTCTATTAAATACATTTCTTAGTGCTTTATAAACATCGTGTTGTCTGGGTATTTAATTTGCTTAATAATACAAATTATTCTTAATCTCCACCCTTTTTTCCAACCATTGGTAAAATAAATCCCATGTTTGATAATATTCTACATCCTCTTTCTCCTTAATTTTCAATGTCAATCTATCCATTTCTGCACAATCTAGTATCTTCTTAACTAATTTTTCATCTCACGGTATATCTTCATTTTTCCAGTATTGTCACCAGTGCTAGAATAAGGAGTGGGATTTGCTGTCAGTTTATATTCTAGTGGCTTGCCCTGTCAGTGTTGGTGGGAGTGGCCTTGGAGGTTCCTTCCTTGGACTCTAAGGTTGGTTTCTTTGGCAGTTTCTTGATTGGCGTATTGTTTACTTGACTGTTGGTTTGATATTAAATCCTGAAGTTATAATCTCTGCTATTCTGGATTGCTGGTGGAGAGGTGCTTGGGTTTTTTGTTCCCCTTTTGGCTGGTTGATTGTTTCTTTTGCATAGTCTATGGATGTTAATGTCTATGTATCTATTGATGGCTAATTTGTCAGAGTGCCAGGTTTCTAAATTAGGTCCAAATTATCCTCAGAGCGACCAGGAGGAAAGGTGACCACAGACTGACCCAAAACTATCCCGAGAGCGGTGCTTTCAATAGCCCAACATTGCACATCATCTCCTCAACAACCAACCACCCCCCCCAATAATTTTTTTTTCTAGAAGGAAGGAAATCTACCTCATTGGGCGAACGGGCCGCGTCGTGCCCAATCAGATGGTTGTGTCTGGAAAGGCAAACTATCGCATCTGCCAGTGATATTGCTGACATCCACGGCTCACTTCTCCCAAAAACTCAACCTGTGAAAAAGCTTTTCGCCACGCCCCTTTCCCCCTCCCTCCCTCGTGAGCTGGCTGATTCCCCCATTTCTCGCCCCCCCTCCCTGACGTTCCGTAAATCTTCACCCAATAATGCGTTCAGACGAAAGAGGGAAGGGGTTAAGGGGGCTGCATCGCTCTCCCCCCGCCCGCTTCCTCTCGCTCGCCTGCGTCCTCCTCCCTCTCCCCCTCCTCCTCCTCCTCCTCCTCTTCTTCTTCTTCCAGCTTTATCATCATGTAGACACCCGGACCCCCTTCCCCATTTCTCATGGAGCAGGTTCCTTGACGTCAGATCTATGAATATTGCACGAAAAAGCCGGCTTGCGAGAGCTACCACAGCGGCTCGATGTAAGCCAGGGGTCTATCCCGGCTTCGACCGCGGCGGCGGCGGGCAAGAGGAGGCTCTGATCGCCGCAGCTTTGGAGAAGGAGGAGAGCCGGCGGCTGGTGGCCGAGAGCGGGAGAGGAAGCCGGCCGTGCAGCGCTGGCGGCGGCGGCGAGCAAGGGGGCTTGTTGCTGCTGCTGCCGCCGAGAGAGGAAGAAGTGCTGGGCTGCGCGCTCCTTCCCAGGCGAGAGGTGGCCCCGGGGGAATGTGACATCACCGCGCGGGTCTGGGGCAGCCGAGCGGGAAGGCTTCCCGGCAGCGTCCCGGCCTCCCTGGCTAACGCGCTGCCGCCGCCGCCCGCGCCCGCGCCGGCTCCCCACCTCGGCCCCGTGATCAGCATGTCTGCGAAGGAGAGGCCCAAAAGCAAAGCCACCGCCACCACCAAGGAAAGCGTCACCCTGTTGCCTTGCTTTTACTTCGTGGAGGTGAGGCTGCTTGCGCGGCTCGGCTCGGCTGGAAGGGAAGGGAGAGGGGGAGACAGCCAGGGGCCTCTGGTCGCGCTGGGGATGCCGCTGCCTTCGCGGAAACCCCGGCCCAAAAAGAGCAACCGTCCGTGGGAGCCCACTAGCGGGGCTGCGCGTCTGAGGCACACGAAGCGCGCCTTAGCGCAACCGCGGCGAGGTTGAAAGGGGGGGGGAGAGAAATGTCAGGATGGGTAGGCGCAGATTGGAAACGGCGAGGGAGGTCTTGTCCGACGTGCCCAGCGGGCATCGGCTGAGCGATTGTCTCCAGACCTCGCGTTTGATTCAGAGGGAAAGGGAGGGAGACCATCTTCCCGAAATCTCCCCGCGGAGATTTGGAAGCTTGGCCGTCCTCGTCCACCTGCCTTGGAAACTCCACCTCCTTCATTGCTACGGGAGGGGGAGGAGGGAGCGTTTATTTATCTTTTTTTTTAAAGAAAAAAAAAAGAAATGAAAGAGGAGGGGGTTTGCAAACGGAGAGGGGGCAACGCGATGAGATCAGATCACGTGCACGCGGTATCATCCCAATGTGGCTTCAGACGTAAAGGGGGAGGGTTGTGTTGTGCTTATGCCAAGCATATATGCTTAGCCAAAAAGAAAAGAAAAAAAGGATGGGACGTTAAATGAGTCGGAGGTGGCATAATTGAAAGTAAATGTATGTAGATAACATAAACAACCAGGGTTAGGGGTCCTTTTTGACTTAGGCCTAGGATATTTGGGGATGCTTCAGATATTTGGGATGTGCTGAGAGTGTGGTTGCGATTTCTATAGGTGGTCAAAGCTACACCGCGTAGCTTAATCATAGCAAGCCAACCAAGTGAGGTGTTATTTTATTTATTTATTTTGCCAAAGACCTACTGGGGCTTTGTGTGTGTGTGTGTGTGTGTGTGTGTGTGTGTGTGTGATACCTTATTTCTGCTGCACAAGCATTCTCTTCTGCTCTTCTGGTGATGTAATGTACAGGCCTTTGCAGCTAAGGGAGACTAGGAATTCAGAATTTCAGGAATTTCTCTGTTTATTGAAATAGCTCAGCAAGAGAGCAGAGGTGGTCAGGATTGACACATGGAAGCCACTCAACCCGTGCCTTCCTTTTCAAAGTAACTCACAGAGCAACTTAGGAAAAAGTTGCCCGCAAGCATTGACTGTGTGCTGTCCCTGTGTGAGTCCCATCAATAGTGCAGGTTTGGGTATTCTTGGAAGAAGACATTTTCGGTGATAGTCAATAGTGGTTTCACGTAGACAAGGAACAATGGATGGAAGCTGATCAAGGAGAGATTCAACCTAGAAATAAGGAGAAATTTTCTGACAGTGAGAACAATCAACCAACAGAACAGCTTGCCTTCAGAAGTTGTGGGAGCTTCACCATTGGAGGCTTTCAAGAAGAGACTGGACTGCCATCTGTCAGAAATGGTGTAGGGTCTCCTGCTTGGGCAGGGGGGTTGGACTAGATGACCTACAAGGTCCCTTCCAGCTCTGTTACTCTGTTAACAGTTTGACCAATACTCTCGTCAGTGGCCATCAATAGCTGAACCAGAGAGTGATTTGTATGTTTGTGAGTTTCAAACAAGGACGGTAGTAATAGCAGTGCTGAAGAAGGAAGGATGGAGAGGTGTTGGAAAGTGATGCAGGTGAAAAAGGAGCTTTGAAAATGAATCTAAATAGCTGTGTTACTTTTTATGATTGTTCTGAAAAGTCACAAAGAGCATCCTACTTGTAAGTACAGATGTCTGTCTGTCTGAGTATATCTATCTGTTCATCCATGCATCCATATAGAAATTTCCAAGATTCTTGATGTTTTCAAAGGGGAAATTGAGAGGAATGTATTTTCATTCCTTCTCCTCAATCTCTCATTGATTCCTTACAAACAAGAAATAGAAACTGAATAATTAAGAATCTTCCTGTATTCCGCACTCATCCAAAGTCTGTTTTTACTTTCTTGAGAAGAACATAGTTCTACATTATGACTATCATGCGCTACCAAAGCTGAGGGGAACATCTGGAAACAGCTATTTGAAAGGAACTTTAAGGAAAGGTCTCTGGAAAGGTTGGTGCTTTGTGAATTTCTACATCTGGAGCTCCAGTTTAATGGTCAGAATCTCACATCATAACTTAAAATGGCAGTGTTGAGGGATTTCAACCTGTCAGGTGTGTTTTCTTCAGAGAAGAAAACGCTCAAATAAACAGAGCTTTGATAAGTGCAGTTCTTTCTTGGTTTCAGGATATTTTTCAAGACCTGATGCAACATGAGTGTAAAAACCAAGGGCTCTTGGTCCTGACACTTGATGTGGAACTAAATGATATGATGGACATATGGGAATTCAACAATGTGTAAAAGTGCCTATAATAGTTCTGTGCTCTCCTAAACAGCAGCAGAGAAGTTCACAGCACTGGAAAGTCATTTTCTGTATTTTGCTTCTTTAGGGAAGAAAACAGGGAGTTGTGAGTTGGCTTGTTTAACATTGTCTTTCAAAATACTGTGCATTGAGGGATGTCGCACTCCAGCTGAACTGAAATTTGTCTAAAATGCCTTTTGACTTCATTTAACACACATTTAACACACACTGTAATGCACCACATTGTATACATAGACAACATAAAAGCTAACACAAACTAATAAATAGTAAGTAAAAAAGGGGGGGAAGGCAAAAGAGTGGAAAAAAAGAATGAAAAGAAAGAACCTTCCCATTTCCTTTGTAGCAAATATATTATTAAATATAGTAAGTACAAATACAAAACTGTCTCTTACTCTAAGATTATAAAAAGTTCACTTTTTCTATTATACAATTACTAGTAGTTGGATACCCGTGCTTCGCTACGAAACTATGTGATCAGGCTTGATAAATTGACACTTAAAGCTTGAAAATTAATAAATAATTAAAAAAAGTGACTGTATTATTTTGTTAGAGATGGTAAACTAAGTTTCTGTTACAGATGAAGACATTATTGTAAGTGTAACAACAATGAAATAGATGGGCTTAAGGCCTTTAATCCCAGCAGCAATCGTGGCTGTTTTGTCTATGTAGCCAGGCTAATAAGTTGCCTAGCATAGACTTTCAATTAGTCCCTCAGATGAATTGCTGAGGACCTCCCTGTAACCAACATTCCTGGTTTTGATGTCTGGCTGGAGGATGACCAGGCTGTCAGGTGAACTGAGTCTGGAGCATGCCACATAGAACTGGCCATGGGAGAAACAGTCACTCGTGAGATGCACACCAGCCACTTTCAAAGTCTGTCCCTGTGAAATTTCGTGATGATGTGTGAGTGGCATTTGGCTTTTTTATATATAGAAGATAAGTTCCTATTTTTCTATCATGAAAAAAGTCTGTAAGAGGTTTCCAGTCAGCCTAAATGTAAATATTGTTTTTTCTCTGATCAAATAAGTTAATCTAGCCATCTGCAAGTCCCATCATCTTCACCAACCATTCCTCCATTGCAGGCAAGTTTTGAGCGTATAATAGTCTCATTGCAATTGTCATATGTAAAAACCAAGTTTCATGACTTTTTTCTAGTTACCTGTCCATTAGTCCCAAAGAAAACACTCTGGTTTCATTTGTTCTTTAACCTTGAAAACCTTCTGAATTGATGTATGTATTTGTATCCATTTTTTGCCATTTTTGCATGATAAAATGTCCCTTCATATTGTTCACATTTCCAGCAAGGATTCAAAATACCTTTACACATTCTACACAATTTCTCTGGTGACAAATACCAATGATATATCACCAGAAGACAACATTTTTTTCATGTAGAAACAAACCACCCAACCTGCAAGTCCTTCATGTTTAACACATCACATGTATTGTTTATAATCTTTAAGGTGCTCAAACATTGGTGTGGGGGGGCGGGGGGGGGATTTTTCACAAGGACTTTGTTATTTGGATTTTGGTAAACTAAATTTTGATTCCACACATTTATCACTCCTGATTTATTTATTTTTAAATCCACTAGTTGTGAGGAAGAGTAGTCAACTAGAGTTTATTTATTTCATCAATTTATATTAGTGGCCCATCTCAACAATAACTCAATGACTAAAGTTCTCTACTGTTTGAGGGGGGGAAAAAAAGTCTCCATGAGTCTTTCCTATTCGCAGCCACTGTAAATTCAAAATCCTAACAAGTCATCGCCAAAGATGGAGTAAAGCTAACTTTTTCATCATACTTTTCGATTATCTTGTTTGTAAACCACCTAGTGTCACTTAGGTAAGAAGGGGCAGTGTAGAAATTTGATAGATAAATAAATAAATAAAATAAGCTACTCAATTCTACATTGTCCTGAACAGATGGAGAAATTCTGAACATCCTTAAGGCAAAGCAGATTTCATTCTAGAACAGTGCATGTGAATATGGTATCTGTAGGAATCAATGTACCTAGGAATTCTTTCTTAGCAACCATAAGTTTCGTGTCCAACTGGCATTTTGTTGCTCTTCTTACGGATTCCTTTATTTGTTTTTTTTTTAGATTTCCTTAATTAAAATGAAATGGACAGTTTCCATATTGGAAAACAAAACATTAGTCTCTAGTACCATTTTTTTTTATCTTGGGAATTTGGAACATCCCTTAGAACTCTAAATGGTGCATGGTTATAACCTACAGGTCTTTGCTTGGAGGTATACCCACCAGCTTAGAAGAAAAGAGACAAAGGTGTTTTGAGTCAAAAATATAATCCTAGTGCAGGCAATTAATTTTTCCAAGGGGCCAGATGAGAAAATGGGACTGTTGTGGACGGACAAACCAATTGTACTGTGAAGGTGCGTAATAGCTAAACAGGCTCGCATAGCTAAACTGAAAAATAAAATAGCATTCACCTTCAGAATAAAAGCAATGCAATTGTGTTGCCTGCGTGACATATACCCTTTTACATTTGATTTCTAATTTCCAGTTGATCTCACATGGGCTGGACAGGGAGAGCCAAAGGGTCAGATGTCACCCAGGGGACCATAAAATGCAGAGCTCTGTCCTAGCAGCTAGAAAAATGACAAGCAGAAATATCAGCAGTTTGACATCTGATGAATGGGCATTTTGTGGTTGGTCACAACTACTGTGACAATCATTTTATGAATGCACAAATTCCTCCTCCCAGCCACCCACCTCTATGGTGGCCACTTTTAAAAGTACCTATAACAGGTATTCAACATTCTACGTATGTCCACCAATCCCCAAATCCCCTATTCTTGCTCTGGTCTGGAGCCTAATTGTGTTGCTACCACATATCCCATCCCCCTCCACATGCTTGTTTCTTTATATTTTGCTTGGGAGAATTCTCTAAAGGCTTTTATACAAATCCAGACAATCACTTGGAGACAAGCCAGAAAAATATTCTCTATGTTGTCTGCCATCCAAGGATCATCCAGAGTTTTATAGCCCTATTCTGATAACCCTTAATTAACAATAGAGAGAAACACTCATTTTATTTAAATTAATTTGCTTTCAAATTTTATGTCGAAGAACTGTAACAAACATAAGTTTTGCATATCCGGTCAGACTTTACTTGGATAATGAAAGAACTCTTCTCTAAGGTGGAAATGATACTATTGTGAGCATAGAAAAACTTAAGAAAATGTGGGGTCAAGTTATAGATGCTGGGTAGCATGTCTGGATATTAGAGCTGTCTACAATGGAGTATCCAAATATCTTCCTTATGTGGAAAACATTTTGAGATCCTTCTCTGTTGTACATCTTCAGATACATGTCTTTTACTGAAAGATAGCAACAGCCTCTGTTCTGCCTCTATTTAATCATACATACTGAAGAAATCATAGAAAAAATAAATTAATTACCGGTATTTGGGACTTACTTTAATTAATTAATTATCCAGTATCATCACTCACATGGGCCTGGCAGCAAAAGTCCCAAAAAAATGCAAGGGAAAAGCAAGAGAGAATCACAGCATTAGGACAGCTGGTCAGAAAACACAACCTTTTAATTCTGCACAATATTTAACAATTATGATGGTTGCTAGAGAAGCAGAGATGTTCAATGTACCATATTTTTCAGACTATAAGACGCACCGGTATATAAGACGCACCATGATTTCGAAGAGGTAAGAAAAAAAAAGTTTTTGTCCTTCCCGGCCCCCAGAAGCACTCTGCAGGCCTCCCAAACCCTCTGCGTGTGTCGTTTTTGCGAAAAACGGGGCACGCTGAGGGTTTGGGAGGCCTGCAGAGTGCTTCTGGGGGCTGGGGGAAGGAAAAAACACCGTTTTTGCAAAAAATGGGCCGTTTTTTGCAAAAATGGGACGCAGGGACGGGGCTTCGGGAGGCCAAAAATGGCTGTATTCGGTGTGTAAGATGCACCAACATTTCCACCCTCTTTTGGGGGGGGGGAAGGTGCGTCTTATACTCCAAAAAATACGGTATTTATGTGCCTGTGACCACCAACCTCCTAAATACTTTTCTCCAATATTCTAAAACCTGTTGGGAGGCTTCATTGATTCATCCAAAATGCAATCAGTCTATGGATTACTTTCTTTTGGATAAGTCTGTAATCTGGATGAATGTGAGAAGATGTTTGAATGAGTTTTCTAGAACAAAACAAAAAAAAAAAACCACCCAAAAACACCAAACACACACATACACACACATATACACACATACACACACACAAAAACCACCTAACCATCTGACTATGGCTGATGTGTTCAGGAAATTAGAGGAGTTCGAATAGTATTCCCATGAATTTTGGCGTTCCATAAGAATGCAAAGTCTATGATAAGTACCACTGGCTACTCTAGCATACCAGCAGATCATTTTCATAAGACTGAACACCAGTGTCTTCTTTTTCTTGGAGGTAACTGTGTCTATTTACTTAGAATTAAAGTTAGATTCTGTTCCTAGTATTTTATGGGGAGCCCACCCTCAAATTATTGGTTTTATGGGAGCATATTGGATAATAATGAATATTCCTTTTTTTCAAATTCTAGTTAAGTCATGGGTCCCTGGTTAACATGCTCAAAATCCTGTACTAGTAATCTTACTATATTTGGCTATAGGAAAAATGGTAGTTTTTTTTCATCACTCCAATTCATGTTCCAGCTTTATCTATATCTTCTTTCCTTTTCTCCTGAACAGTAATTTTCTCCTAAAGCCAACTTAACCTCTCATTCGAATGATGCCACTTCACAAACTCAGTGTGACAGAACCCATCCCCCATTTCATGTGCCACAAAAGGAAAGGCACAGTGGTGGCCATTGATCAAGCCACATGGTGATCATTGGAGTTGACCTACAACACACACAGAAGGGTATCAGTCCTGAAATTATAAATTGTACACTCAGTTTGAGTGAAACTGGACACTTTCAGTTATCTAATTTAGGCCTCTACAAACTAAGGTGTGAGCTATAGCAAAATGTGCTATATATGTTTTGTGCAAACTATAGTTCCATGAGAAATTGGTGGGTTTCTGTGAGAGAATAAGGGCAATAATAGTAATTCAGGTAGTCCTCGATTTACAATGGTTCATTTAGTGACCGTTCAAAGTTACAACGGCACTGAAAAAAATGACTTATGACCGTTTTTCACAGTCACTATCTTTGCAACATCCTCGTGGTCATGCGATCAAAATTCAAATGCTTGGCAACTGGTTCATATTTATGACCATTATTGTGTCCCAAGGTCATGTGCATCACCTTCTGACAAGCAAAGTCAATGCGGAAGGCAGATTCACTTAACAACCGGGTTAATAACTTCTTAACAACTGAGGCAAGAAATGTTGTAAAATGGGGTAAAACTCACTTAAGAAATGTCTCACTTAACAACAGAAATTTTGGGCTCAATTGTAGGCGTAGGTTGAGTACTACCTGTAATAATAATTTACTTTACTCAGTCTAATAATTTTCCTTTACTAGAGTTTTATCTATTGATCAGAGATTCTGCTGCCTGAGAAAACTTTGAAAATCCCCACCTAGTATGTGCCTAGAATTCTCTCTTCTTCAATGTATGCATTTATGTGGAAAGGATTATCTCAAGTTAAGACTGAAGACTTCTGGAATTAAGAAAGTAGAGGCGATTAGAGCTTCAGTTGTCTAACATCCTATAAGCATCAAATTGGAACTACTTATAGGCTGGCTGTGTGTGAATTCTTGATTCAAGATGAATATCACCAACCATTAGAGGGGCAATTCATTCCAGTCAACCTTATACTCTGTCTAATTGTAATCCATGCCAGTTGTTATATGAAATGTCATATTCCAAGACTCACATTCAGATCTAGTGGGACAGATGAAAATGGGCACTGAGAAGGAACTTGGCTGTATCTACCTTGCCAGGAGGAAAATATCAAAAAAGGATGGCATGGTTATTTGATCTGATGTCCTGAAATCAACTGGACCCACTTTTAAGTGGAGTTCAACCCGGACTATAAGTGAAGATTGCCAGTTTGCAAATTAGGGATTTGACCTTTATTTATAATTACTTTTGTACTGACAGTTGAGGTATCAAGAGATTTTCTCACCTGCTCCTACCATTTCATCTGCTTTTGTCAGCTTTTGTGTGTGGCACAAGAGAGAATGAAAAAAAGAGTTACAGCAGAGGGATGGGATCTGGGGAGGAACCAAGGGAGCTGTGTCATCTCTAATTCAGCAAAGTTAAACATTCAAATAAAGTATCCAGGTTGCAGCCTGGCAATCTGGGCGTAGAAATATCTTTCTCATCTACAACTGAAGAATTAGGTTCATTGTTTCTGTTGCTATGAGTCAAGGAAAAAACGTTCAAGTTTCTTGGAAGTGAGATGTTGATGAGTCAAAGCAAGCATCTGAACTATACGCTTGATTCTTCAATTTGAACATGCGGCTGTGGTAGCAGTATCACAGAAGGTAAAGTGTGTGTGTGTACGTGCGTATCCAAATGAATTATTTCAGGAAATTATTTCAGAGCAAAGCAAGAAATCTAGAGAAACCTTCTTCCAGCAAGCCTAACACTATATACTAGATAGAATCCAGTTCCAGAGAGAGAAGGGAATGGTCAGAACACAATTTAAACACCTTAAATTGTGGTGTCGGGGGAAACACACTGCCTAGGAAAGCAAACTAATCACCATCACAGTATTGCTTACAAAGTCCTATTAGATCCCTCAAAGTTCCACTGATCCAGAGAATTTCTAGAGTTTGTGCAACTCTCCCTCATCCAAATATATTAATAACTTACTTCACAAATTTTAAAGTAGGCTCCAGTGAAAGCAGGAATTCTCTGAAATTAAAATTAAGCTTTGGTGCCATCATCTTTTATATTGCAGATTTAACATCCCAAACAGTTTTAATAAATTTATCAGGAAGATATGGCCTAAGCAGTGAAGAAATTAAATAAAGCAAGCCTGGGGATGGATTGTGGCCCTAGATTGCATACCTTTGATTCAAAAAGTTTCACTGACAGATCCACTTATTTGGGGTAGGGGGTATTTTTAGCCCTTTGTAAAGGCTTTCCTGTGTACCAGATATATTGGCGTTATTGTTGTTCATTAAAATTAGTTTTAGATTGCCCTTCATGAATGCAAATAAATACGAACACACTTAAGCATAACATAATATCATAACTCAGTAAACCAGATGTCTTTAAAACAACGCAGTCTAAATAATTTTCCTGATTTAATTTATCATGGCAGTGATGATAATAATGCTGCATTGGCTGCCCATTATAAGCTTCCAGATGTAATTCGAAGTGTTGGTTATCACTTTACAGCCCTTTATGGCACAGAGGCAAGTTACCTGTGGGACCAAGGCCACCTGTAGGCTGATTAAGTGGGCACTTGCCTCAGGCATCAAAGCTTAGACATATCAATGCTACTCCTAATCTTTCAAAAAATACAAATCTTCACATTGGCAGGAGGTGGTGCCATCAGTCAATGTGATGTAGAGATACCATATATCCTTGAGCCACAATACTGTATAGCAGGGGTCCCCAACCCCTGGTCTGTGGACCGGCACCGGACCGTGGCATGCCAGAAACTGGTCTGCACAAACAAGCGAAGCCCCATCTGCGGGATGTAGACAGCACATGAAACTATGGCCCCTCTGACCCACAGAAAAAACTCTACGGAACCTGGCACCCAAAAGGTTGTGCGACACTGCCATATAGGCAGTGGTAGGATTCAAATAATTTAACAACCGGTTTGCCCAGAGTCAAGTTGGCTGTCGGAGGCGTGGCCCATCCCCATCCTCCAGCTCTACCACACATGCGGGATGAGCCTCCACGACAGCCAACCTGACCCTGGGCGAACTGGTTGTTAAATTACCTCCCCCCCATCAAAGTGGATCCTGGGTGCTGCACTGCACTGCAATGGAAAAACGGGCAATGGAGCAGCCGGCATGAGGGAAGGAGGAGGGAAAGCGGCCTCCTTCCCTCGCGCCCGCCACTCCGTTGCCTGTTTCTCCACTGCAGTGCAGTGCAGTGCAGTGCCCAGGATCCACTTTGATAGTGTGTGTGGGGGTAATTTAACAACCGGTTCGCCCAAACCGGTGTGAACCAGCTGAATCTCACCACTGCAGGGTATGGTGCCTCTATACCCTAGGGATACCATATACCTCTGAGCCAGCACTTCTGAGCTGGGACCACTTATATGTAATAATCTACGTCATATAAGAGCCAGTACAATGGGCTTGCTTTGGATCACTTCTACAAAACAATGTCATCTGGTGGGACTTAGAGGTCATGCCGTCTCCAACATTCAAATGGCCCTGACCTTGATAGTTTTTCACAAGACCCTGAAAACCAGGTTTTCTCCCAGGCATTAGGCCAGACCAGGGATTTCCAAACTTGGCAACTTTATGACTTGTGGACTTTAACTCTCAGAATTCCTCAGCCAGACATGCTGGCTGTGGAATTCTGGGAGTTGACGTCCACAAGTCTTAAAAGTTGCCAAGTTTGGAGACTCTGGGCTAGACTATGCAATGAGCCCACCCAAAACTGGAAAGACTACGTTTGGCTTCATTTATTTTGTTTTGGATGCTGGTTGTGTTCTGGGAGTTTTGTGCTTCTAACCATTTGTAACCTATTCAGAGTTGGGGCGGGGGTAGAAATTACATAAATAAATAACTAAATTGTCCAAGCATTCTAGTAATTATAGCTTGGTTGAATTCTTAGGAATTCTTTTAGATATCTCTACATGCACAAGTACACTGAAATCCATCCCATAATTATAGTTTCAAGAAATTTCTAGGACTAGACAACTGTTATTCATCTGTAAGAACCTTGGAAATGGCCTTCTGCATTCAACTAGCAGCTGATTTCTCCACAAAAACCAACTGCATGCCTGCAAGGAAGCCCACAGAACATAGGGCTATTAGCCCTCTACTGCTGTTGTTCCCCAGCTGCCGATGCTGGAGGATAACATATGGGCACCGTAACTCATAGCTACTGTTAGGTTTATCCTCTGTCAACTTATCTAATGCTATTTGAAAACCATCTGAGCTGGCAACTGCAACATTAGTCTCTGGGTATCACTTTAACTGTGTAGCTGTACTGATAGAGGGAGAGAAAAATTGCAACTCTTGAAAATGGATCACTCGTATAAATAAAGCAGCCTTGCTTTGCATGGCATGTTGTGAAATGGATAGGTTTGTAACTGCTCTCCCTTGCCTATTGAGTACTGGTAGAGAGAAATGGTCTCTGGTAAATCCCCTGCAATTTACAGAAAAATGTGAAAGGTTCTTCAGTTCTCTGTGTTCCTTAGATACTATTTTGAAAATGTCTTTTTATGCTTCACCCTTCTCCTCTTGCGGTGTCTGCCACTGAGACGTCTAGTTCATGAATAATATGTGGACATCTAATTTGTGAATATAGGTTATGCATGTATGTAGAGCAGTGTTTCTCAACCTTAGCAACTTTAAGATGTGTAGACTTCAGCTTCCAGAATTCCCGAGCCAGTAAGCTGTCATGATATGCCTACACACATCAAAACACACACACACACACACACACACACACACACACACACACACACCGGTTTTCTTATTTTAAAAGCATTGGCAAGATCTTACAGGATCAAGAAACACTGGATTGGAAAGTTTTATTATCTTGTGAACAGTAAAGGTGTCCTTTCGTTATTACATTGCAGTGTATTTCTCAGGCTTAGCCCAAGAACTACTCAGGACACTCCAGCTAGTGTACAATTTTTTATTTGCTTACATCCAACAGACAGAATCTTTGCCAGACTAAACCTTTAGTACATTTACCTTAACGGATAGAGAGATTGGTCCTGGATGACTATCCTTATTTTCTACCTCTGCCTCTATCCATCTTCACTGTCTCTTGTCTTGCCCCTCTTTCTCGAATGTGCTTCCTCCTTGCCTACCACTTCATTGTGGTCCATCACACCAGTTCCCTCTCGGTAAGCACCATCTCTCACAGTATTAGAATAAACAAGGAGCATTGATGAATGTATAATATTGAAATCTGATTTTCATTCTCCAGATGGGTTTTGATTCTTACAGGTTGTAGAGGAAGGTTAAAGGATAGAGGAAGGTTTAAGAATACAGAGAAAAAGAACAGAAGGATAGGGATTAAACCCCACATTGCCAGGATCAGCCCCGCATTTTAACTGCCAAACTTTGCATTATATGATACAGAGAATTTTCAGCACCAAATCAGAACTTCAACTGAAATATTGCAGTCATTTAGCTGTTGTTTTTTTATTTATTAAATTTGTATTCCACCTGTTGTAACAGGAACTCATGGCTGTATAACAGCACTTTCTCCTTTATTCCCCCCCCCCCAATGACCAGGTGGACTGGGAGAAAGTAACCCAGTGAGCATCAGTGGTTGAGGTAGCCTGGGTTGTTACTATTATAATTTATTAAATTTGTCTCCCTCCTCCTTGTCCAGCATCTTACCAACTCCAGAACATTGGCTGTGCATTTGAAAACTCTTCAGGCTATTTTGGAAAAAACATATATTTTTGCACCTAGTATTTCTATTTAATAGGAAGTTTCTGCTAGACATTTTAAGCGCCTCTGAAAATAACAACAATATGTGCCTCATTTCTACATCTAGACATAACACTACAAATTGCAGTCTTCGCCAATATATTACACATAAAGTAACAAAATGGCCTGCAAAGACAAACCAAAGTTAAAATGAACTAAGTTTCATATGCTGTTAGATCTTTCATTGACCTAGTTAAAGAGGTTGTATGAACACACGCTGCAATGCTTGAATTATAGACCAAAGGCTATTCTTCTGGGTTCTTTCAATAGGGGGAGAAAGGGCCTATGTGAACTTCATTTCTACATGCTGTGTGACTCATAATATTTTACTACTCCTTAGGGGTACTTCAAATTCTAATTTAATGCACTGATTGAATAGCCTGAGTGGATATCTTTTGGTTTATGATGAAAAGTTTAATATGCCCCTATGGCAAATAAATATGTTCAGAGACACATATCATTTTGTGGTTGCCTTCTAAAGAAGAAGAGAGAAAAGCAGACAATTTATGGCCATAGATAATGCTATTAGAATTACAACGGAACAGGAAGGAATCACAGAAACCCTGCAATGATCCCCTTCTTTTGAGCAGATATACTGCACAAAATACTGATGTCACATACAGGTAGTCCTTGACTTACGACCATAATTGAGCCCCAAATTTCTGTTGCTAAGTGAAACATTTGTTAAGTGACTTTTGCCCCATTTTATGACTTTTTTTTGCCACTGTTGTTAAGCAAATCAATGCAGGTGATAAGTTAGTGAGACGGTTGTTAAGTGAATCTGGCTTCCCCATTGACTTTGCTTCTCAGAAGGTTGCAAAAGGGAATCCCACAAGCCTGGGACACTGCAACCGTCATAAATATGAACCAGTTGCCAAGCATCCGAATTTTGATCACATGACCATGGGGATGTTGCAACGGTTGTAAGTGTGAAAAATGGTTGTAAGTCATTTTTTCAGTGCCATTGTAACTGTGAACGATCACTAAATAAACTGTTGTAAAGAGAGGAAGGCCAAACTGCAGTTCTTGAACATTCTTGATTTATACTTCGTTCCAGCATGTTTTCAAAGGGACTAGGATAGTGAGTTTGGGAGGGAGAAAATTATCGTGCAATTTTTCTCACCAAATCCCATTCAATGGGGCCCAACTAACAAAGATGTTCTATTTTAGGAGGTACAATGTCAGTCTTTGCCGTTCTTTCTTATGCTTCATCAAAGTCAGTCCTTTTTTAACCCTTGAGAGAGGAGTAAGTTTCTTACTACTTCAAAAAGTTATGTCCTGTTAAAATGATTAATGGGGCCATGTTGATGAAAAGCATCCTCGGGGATGGGGGAGTCAAAAAAATTAACCTGTGGTCATGTGAGCAAAACTCTCCCTGTTTTTCATATGCATTGTGCACACAATGCAAGGAAAAGAGGTGGAGTTTCACTGATAGGGTCACATCTTGGGGGTGTTTTAATTAATATTTCCCCAATAAACATGCTTGAAAGTAAGAAGGAAAGACAGTGAAGCTTAGAAGTCTAGAATTTTTCTTTTGATTTGCGATTGATGTCTCACTCTCACTACAGTTATCCAGCAAACACACTTTTTCTAAAGTTAAGAACCTCTTCTTTTTGTGGAGAAATTCAGGATTGGCTTATTCAGGCTAAGATGCATTTTCCATTGTTATTTTGAAAAGCCCCCTATCAATGGTTCAGCAGCCTGGAGAGGGGCTTTGGAAACCTTAAGGCATCATAGGGCCTCCAGGGCATTTCCCTGAATTGCCCAGGAAATTATAATTAATATGACAGTAGGAACAGAGGATTAAATATACATGTGCTTGCTTGCTTGCATACCCAATTTCACCCTCTTCTAATTGCCAAGCATAATTCATGTGGAATTCTAATTCAAAGTCTATATATTTTTTTCATATTTTGTAATTAAAGCAAATTAGGTTATTTGTATAAGTAGGTTAAAAAGCTGATCCTATATCTGCATGGTTGAGGTTCCATCTCTCTGCTTACGGTACTTCAGCGAAGCATCCGTTATGACTCTACCACAGATGTGTTCATCAGATTCTCATTAATAGGCATATATTTTTCAGAAGGCATGATAAAGCCTGGAGTTCATGTTAGATATACTACTGGGTACCAGCTGTTCTTGGAAAGCAAAAACACTTTTTTCCTATTTTATTTCTGTTGTTACTGTTGCTGTCAAAGTTCAATGCTTCCAAAACCAAGTAGAATCAGAGGAAAAAGCTAAGATAGGCATCAAACCGATGAATACAGAGACTCCACAAAAGACTTGGTCAAGAATTGGATGGCCTGTCACTAATCTATATATATAAAAACGAAAACCGCTCACACATTAATCACGAAATCTCCAGAACCGTAAAGCCTACAAACGTGAAATTTGCCACATATGTTCCTCTTGGCTTCTAGCTGCTCACTAAGAAAGGATTTTTCAAAATGACCATCAGAGCATTAGTATTTCCTATCTTATTATTAACAAGCTCTGATGCTAAGGAGTTCTACTCCTAATGCAGGGTTGATGGGCTCAATCATAGCAGTGATGAATGTTCTGATAAAAGACCTGAAAGACCAGATAGGAGGCAGATCTTCCTAGTGGAAATCTATTTATGTGGTTGCCAACAGGTGGTGCTGACTTGATGGCACATAACCCAAATATATCACCAGTCATAGATTCAACTCCAACTAGTGATGGCAAATGCAAGCCGAATATATTGATGTTCATTGAAAATAACTCAATGATATAATATAAATTCAAGTCATGTCTCTGATTCAATTCTTCAGACTTATTCAAGTACAAGATCTTGGATAATATGCTGAGAAGCGTCCTATTTCAGAAGGTCCTTCAGAATAGATTGGGCTGCGTAGTACAAAACATTGAGCTGCAAGGCAAACCTGATTATCTATGTGGAAATAAGTCTGAAGTTTGGTTTCCATTATATGATAACAGAGGTGGGTTCCTCCAGGTTCGGACTGGTTCTCCCAAACCGGTAGCGACCCGCTGGTGACATCATGATGACATCACCGATCTGGTTCGGTCGGTGCCGGTCCGTGGGCGCTGCCATCTTTTTTTTTGAATTTTTTTTTCTTTTGAAAAAATATTTTATTTGTTTTTTCTTCTGCACATGTGCAGAATCCGAGTTTCTGGCACTGCGCATGCGTCGCCATCTTGTTTTTAGCGGTTTCTTATTTTTTATTTTTTTATTTTTATTTTATTTTTTACTGCGCATGCACGCGTGCGAAGCGCGCATGTGCCCACGAGGCACGTGTACACCCACGAGGCGTGGCCACGCAGCGTGGGAGGAAGCGAACCGGCAGCGAGGTAAGTTAGAACCCACCCCTGCTGGCTACATAGACAAAACAGCCACGGTTGCTGCTGGGATTAAAGGGCTTAAGCCCATCTATTTCATTGTTGTTACACTTACAATAATGTCTTCATCTGTAACAGAAACTTAGCTTACCATCGCTCACGAAATAATACAGTCCCTTTTTTAACTACTCATTAATTTTCAAGCTTTAACTGTCAATTTATCAAGCCCCATCACATAGTTTCGTAGCGAAGCACGGGTATCAGCTAGTTAAGATATAATTACATTATTTTCCCATGCGTTTGTGGCTCAAACTGAGCTGTGCCAAAGAGGCATGGATTTTTTTACTGGCACTTTAATCAAGTAAGTTGATCTATCTTTGCCAGTTGGCTGCAGTTTTCTTCCCATCCGTACTGGACATGACTGGAATAGCTAGGCTCACAATAAGCATATTGTTTTTGAGCTGTTCCTGGGCTGTATACCAGGGGTCTCCAACCCCCAGTCTGTGGACCAGCACTGGGCTGCAGCATACCAGAAACCTGGTCTTCCTTAAATTGATGTTCTCAAACCAGTCTTCAGGACCATAATACAAGTAGTCCTCAACTTATGACCACAACTGAGCCCAAAATTTCTGTTGCTAAGCGAGACATTTGTTAAGCGAGTTTTGCCCCATTTTATGACTTTTCTTGCCAGAGTTGCTAAGTGAATCAGTGCAGTTCTTAAATTGGTAATATAGTTGTTAAGTGAATCTGGCTTCCCCATCGACTTTGCTTGTCACAAGGTCACAAAAGGTCATCACACGACCCCAGGATACTGCAACTGTCATAAATAATATAAACCAGTTGCCAATTCAAAATGTGAATTTTTATCACATGATCACAGGGATGCTGCAATAATCATAAGTGAAAAACAGCCATAAGTCATTTTTTTCAGTGCTGTTGTAACTTTGAACGGTCACTAAATGAACTGTTGTAAGTCGAGAATTACTTGTACACTCTGGGTATTGCAATCCCAACATATCCAGAAGGCATTAGGTTAGGGAAGACTAAAATGTTTGGCATGACGGTATATTCACAACTAAATCAAATTACTGGGTTTAGTCTACCAAATAATGTTCTTCTTCTCTTTGTGTACTTGAAACATAATTATCTTACTTGTCTTACCTAGTTGTATTAAAAACACCATTAAGTATTCATAATTCTTCGGCAAGAATTTGTAACATTATCAGTCCTGTGATATCAGGAAATGGTCCCTGTTGCCTGATATTCTTTCTTTCACCTAGGGATAATCTGTGCACTTCTAACCATGGTATCTTATTAAAGATATGAATTTGCAAAGTTCTTTTTTTAAAAAGCTATTTTAAAATTAAAGGCAGTTCAGTGAAAATGTTTCTTCCTTTCTGCATAAGAATTTCTTCCTCTTTGCTAGATGTCGCACACACAGAGTAGCATAGGATAGGAAGGTGCTGAGCAATATTCTCCCACAATTGCCAAGACGGTGACATTTCCAAAAAGGGAAACAGATACACTGTTCCATGAATGTGAAATTGCTTTTTTGTTCCATGTGTCGTACAGCTAAATTACAGTCTTGAGAGATTTCTCTTTTTGGCATTCCTCTTCCCTCTTTCCCTGCAGCAGGTTACAGGGAAGAGACAAATATTCTAACTAGGCCTGAACTGGTCTCTTATATAGGAATTCTTAAATTTGCCCTGGGGCATGTGACGTTATCTAAGCTGAGCTGCAACTTGCCTTCTCGTGGTTTATCGTAATGATGCTTCACCATTTATACTCAGGAAAAAGGTGGGTGGGTTAATGGATGGATGGATGCATGGATAGATGCATGGATGGATGGATGGGTGAATAATAGTTGTGGTTTAAGGAAGCTGTTAATGGTACCGATCATTTTAATATGCAGTCACCAAAAAATACATTTTACACTATTTCAGTTCTGGAAGTTGAATTCTACACATCTGAAAACTGCCAAAGTTGAGAAACAATGCTCTAGAGCAGAGTTGGGGAACGATGGCCTCTTTATGACTTGTGGACTTCAACTCCCAGAATTCCTGAGCCAGGCTGGCTCAGGAATTCTGGGAATTAAAATCCTCAAGTCATAAAAGGGCCATCATTCCCCATCCCTGCTCTAGAACCTTAATGGGATGGGGGGGGGAATTTGGGCTTGGTTGGCAGAACATCCCAATTTCAGCTTTCCAAGCTTCTGATAAACACTTTCAGGTAGCAGGACAGGAAGAACTCTATGAAAGGCCCCAAAGAAGATTGTTAGCAGTAGGTAAGAGTAGCAGCCATTTCACATTCACATATGATCCTATTCCTTCAAGCATCTGCATGATGTCAGACCTATGTATTTATCCCACTATTTATGACAATAAAATAAACTAGCTCAGGACATTTTGTCATGACAACACCAAGCATTGCCATATGTGACATAGCAGAGCAGATATCTATATATATAAAAGCGAAAACCACTCACACATTAATCACGAAATCTCCAGAACCGTAAAGCCTACAAACTTGAAATTTGCCACGTATGTTCCTCTTGGCTTCTAGGTGCTCACTAAGAAAGGATTTTTCAAAATGACCATCGCAGCATGAGTATTTCTTATATTAATATTAACAAGCTCTGATGCTAAGGAGTTCTACTCCCCCCTCCCCACCTGAAAAGAAATCTGATCCAAATGCAAAACACAAGCAGAGGAGTTTCAGTTTCGCTTTTGCTTTCACAGCAGCAAGCATCTTTACTACAGAACAGTTGAGCTAACCCACGCACAGACTCCTTCCTGTCTCCTTCTTGCTCACACAGCAAATACTGTTTGAGTTTCCAAACACCCCTCAACTCTCACACACACTAACAGGACGCTAGCCAGATGAATACCAATGGATGCTGCTAGGCAGACAGATTTTTTTTTCTTATTTTCCTCCTCAGTTCAGACGACTCTGTTCCTTCTACTGTAACACCAGTTAAAGGGAAAAGAGGCAAAAAACGAAGGAATATATTTAATTATTCTTTTATGAAAATACAATTAAGGGAAGCTGCCTGTT
>QLTV01012194.1:927299-965741 GCA_003457575.1 Thermophis baileyi
CCGTTCCGCCGAATCTGTTCCTTCTACTGTAATACCAGTTAAAGGGAAAAGAGGCAAAAAACATAGGAAAAGATTTACAGATGGGAGCTGCCTGTTTCTCCCATGGCCAGTTCTATGTGGCATGTTCCAGAGTCAGTTCACCTGACAGCCTGGTCATCCTCCAGCCAGACAGCAAAACCAGGAATGTTGTTTACAGGGAGGTCCTGAGCAATTCATCTGACGGACGAATTTAAAGTCTATGCTATGCAAATAATGTCTTCATCTGTAACAGAAACTTAGCTTACCATCTCTAACGAAATAATACAGTCCCCTTTTTAACTACTCATTAATTTTCAAGCTTTAAGTGTCAATTTATCAATAGCAATAGCACTTAGACTTATATACTGCTTTATAGTGCTTTACAGCCCTCTCTAAGCGGTTCACAGAGTCAGCATATTGCCCCCAACAATCTGGGTCCTCAGTTTACCCACCTGGGAAGGATGGAAGGCTGAGTCAACCTTGAGCCGGTGAGATTTGAACCGCCGAACTGCAGCTAGCAGTCAGCTGAAGTAGCCTGCAGTGCTGCACTCTAACCACTGCGCCACCTTGGCTCCTAATCAAGCCCCATCACATAGTTTCATAGCGAAGCACGGGTATCAGCTAGTTCTAGATAGATTGATTGAAGGAAGGCATGCAATTAGCAGGGTGGGGGCAGCATGTACCATTGTAGACTGGCCCAATGTGTACCAATAAAAACTATTTTTAGGCTTTCAGAATCATTATCAATCATGACTGAGGTGTTAAACAAAGAGCACAAAATTTGAGCAAAACGTTTTCAACATTAGGTAATTGACACTCTATATATTTCTAAATTGTATATAAGGTTATCTTATGGGACAGTTGTAATGAAATTTGAATCATAAAAAGTTTTAACAGAGGACCAGTTTGGTGTAATGCTAAGATGTTGGCCTAGAAACTAGGAGAAAGTGAGTTCTAGGCCACCATTAGCCATGAAGGCTGGTTGGGTGACTTTGGGCCAATCTCTTTCTCCCAGCCCAATCCACCTCACAGAATTGTTGTTGGGGGGGGGGGGGAAGGAGGAGGAAGTAATATTACATTTTCCAACAGAATTGTTGTTGGGGGGGGGGGAAGGAGGAGGAAGGAGTATTACATGTGCCACCTTGAATTATACAAAAGGAAGAATATAATCAAATAAATGTCAAAATTCATTAGAAAAATTGTGTTTGTTCCTATTTTTCTCTTAGCTGTGGAATCTACTATTGCTTGTTTCCATAGCAAAACAATGTGCATCTGCTGTATTTTCCAGTATTTAGTATGATGCATTTTGTTATTAGCCATAAGGTTTGGCCTTCACCAACTATTAGGAACATCCCCTAAAATCACTGTATTTTGATTAAATAGTAAGACTTGGTGAATTGATACCCGTAGTTCTTGTTCCAAAAGTGTATTAATAGGGTATATAATCACCATAAGTAACAGATCTGCCATGGGACCATTACATTCCAGTGTTCATCTCAATCCATAAATCAATGCTTCAAATAAAACCCAGTAAATAAGCAATCTCCTCTCCTCCATCACCAACCATCATCAAAACCACAAGGGCTTTGAATGTGGCAATGCAGATAAAATGTCCTTCAAGCAGAGCTTGATTCCTGGAAGTCTTCACAGACATATCCCTGTAATTTTCTTGGCAACAATATGGGAATATGGATTTCCCTTTTTTAAAATATTAATCATCATCATCATCATCATCATCATCATCTGTTTCCTTATGAGCCCTGACTTAATGTTTTCAATTTCCGTATCAATTTGCCACCAGCCTTAGACTTAGCTGACTTTCATTCAAATATTAACCAACTTTGACTGTGCTTAGATCTTTTTTTGAGATAAGCCAAGGTGGGTTAAATGTTATACACACACACACAAACACACACATTTGTATATGTATATCCATCCATCCATCTACCCCGATAATGGCTAAAGGCTCACTATATTTTCACCTCTACATCCACTTGGAATTGTTTTTTAAGGACATAGTCTTGTGTAATTTATTTGAAAATATGCCCCATCAAACTTCAGTTATAATTGTGAGTAATTATGAATAAAAGAGGACTGGAATAAATGTTACAAAACATCCATTTTGATGAACGGCTGTCAGATGTTTTGAATCTCTGGATGAGTGAGCTTTCAAGAAATCCAAAATGAGAATTTTACAAGGACAATGTGCTTATAAAATGTGTCAAAAATTAATTCAAAATGCATGTATTAGAGAAAACTCTATATGCAGATGCTCCAAAAAATAGCACAGATGTGGCACTTTAGATACATGAATACTTATGCTAATAAAGAATTTCATGTGTGTATGCAGGCATTTGCCTTTCAGCAAGATGAATAGACTTTTAGGAGGAGAGGGATAAACATTTGGATAACTTTAATGCATGTTATTAATTTATCATAACCGGTAGCTTAGAATATATGAATAATGTAGATTAGAATTCTCAGTTGGTCTAAACCACGGGTGTCACACTCGCTGCGTCACGTTGCCATCATGTGACGTATCACGATGTTTTTTGCGGAGCTGGGGTGGGCGTGGCCAACACATCCAGCCCGCGGGCTGCCAGTTTGACACCCCTGGTATGGTTACATCAGGGGTGGATTCTAACTTACCTCGCTGCCGGTTCGCTTCCTCCCGTGCCGTGTGGCCATGCCTTGTGGGCGCGCGCATGCTTTGCGCGCACGCGTATGTGCAGTGCCGAAAAATCCAAAAAAATTCCCCAAAAAAAGCCAAAAACAAGATGGCGACGTGTGCGCAGTGCTGGAAATTCGGCTTCTGCGCATGCGCAGAAGAAAAAAAACCCAGAAAAAATTTCAAAAAAAAAATTCCCCAAAAAAAATTCCAAAAAAAGATGGCGGCGCCCATGGACCAGTACCGACAGAACCAGTTCTGTGATGTCACCGTGACGTCACCAGTGGGTCGCTACCGGTTCGGGCGAACCGGTGCGAACCGGGAGAAACCCACCTCTGGGCTACATGCTTTTGCATACAAGATGGAATTTGAAAACACTCCTCTTATCATACACTAATTTTGCTGGATTAGTTTATTTTTGGCTTCAAACCCAAGCCTTGATCAGTGATGGATGGATGAATGCATGGATGTATGGAAGGATGGAGCTCATCCATGTAGCTCACAAAAACCTGCACCTTTTAATAAACTTTTGTTAGTTGGAAAAATTGCTACTGGACTTCTTATGATTATTTGGATGAGATCAAGATATTTCTGGACTCTTGCTGGAGCTCAAATTTTATTCCATTTTAGAGAATTGCTCAGTGTATCTTTGCCATATGAAATGAGGATAAAATAACAGTAACCTTACATTGATGCTGTCATGATTGCAAAAATCAAATGTGACCATTGCTCTCTGCAGTCAGAAGATTCAAGGTTTTTTATTTGTTTTATTTCTAATTTGTGAATTAACTTGTCCAACATTGGTAGAAGGATCTTTTTTTTTTTTTTTTGTAGCATGAATGAATGAGTTTGGGAACAATTTAAACATTTTTAATATTCAGAATTTTCCAGTAGGAAAAAAAATGCTGATCTAATTTTTTAATGTTCTGTCTTCCAAAGTATACTGTACAAGATAATGTGGTAAAGTTGCAACATAGCAACTTGTGCCTCAGCAGCAAAGATATACATTTGCATAAAATTTGCACTTGCCAATTTATATGTATAGATGCAAATTTAGAGTGACTAAATTTTAAATAGAAATATTTATCCCTCACCTGAGTGGGAAAGACTCTAAGTAGATTATGAGTGTACCCGGTCTTCCTATTGCTCAGGTGTGAATAGATGGCTTCAAGGACCCCATTTTTCCACCCTGTGTGTTTATTTAATATTTTAATCAGACTTGGACAGAAATATCTTTACATAGAGTGCTGTCAAATAGAGAAGAGACCTTGTGAGAAAGGGCACACTACAAGATTCACTAGATTGCAGGATCCAATCTAGGTGAATCACATTCTGGTGGGAGAGAAGTTCCATGAAGATGGGCTCCAGCATGAGTCTGAAGCTTGAAAGACTAAATCTCTGGTCCTGGTGACTGACCCAGATTGGATCCTGCAACATTATCCTGGGAGATGTATATTTGCCTTCAACTGGATTGCTATAGAGCAGCGGTTCTCAACCTGTGGGTCGCGACCCCTTTGGGGGTCGAACGACCATTTCACAGGGGTCGCCGCGCGCATTAGCCCGCCATTTTGGTGCCACCGTCACTGCAGGGGTGAAAAGGTCCCGGTTCGGCTGTGCTATGGGTCGCCGGACAGCTGGTAGCCCGGACGCCGCCATTTGAGTTGTTCTACCTTCTGCGCATGCGCAGAATGCTTTGCGCATGCGCAGAGGGTAAAAGAACCCAAATGGCGGCGTCCAGGTGAAGTCTCCTGCTTCCACGCTATCAGCTGTCTGGCGACTCGCAGGCAAGCCCGAACCCGGAGCATTTCGCCCCTGGTGCCACGCCCCCTTTGTCACCTCATCCCGCGCGGGGGGTCGCAGGGGGGTCGCGGCATTAGAAAGGTTGAGAACCACTGCTATAGACCCCAAGAGCTATGGTAACCACCCACCCATACTGAATGATAAGTGCAGGAGAACTGCTTATAAATATGCAATAGCTAATGTTGGTGCTCAGTGCAGAGTTTAATCATCGTTTTACTATTCATATTGTATTATATATTGTGATCTTCGGTTTGTTGTAGCTCATATTGCATTTCTCAATTTCTTTAGAAGATACGAGCAAACTTAATAAAATGCCAAATTAATAAAATAATGTGACTAGCCCCACTTAAGAATTATGAATTTACATTAATTTAATGAAGTTATGACAGACAATTAAGCTGCACTTAACTCATTTTAATCCACAATGGAGGATTTAAATTTTAAAATGCATACTTTTTACTGAATCATATCTAGAGTTATCAGTGCATCATTTCCTGAATCACATCCAGGGTTATCAATGCAAATAATTTGATACAAAGAAGACTTGAAACAAAAGCTTCCTAGATATTCTGTTCTATACTTGCTCTCTAATATTTTTATTTTGGTCCCAAAGCCCTTTTATTTGTAGTCATTGAGCATATGTGTTCTTTACACAAGAATTTCTCGATGAATTTGCCCAGAGTCCCCTGTCCCACTTCCCCTCTGCAAAGTTTGTTGTTCTTAGGACCATGCTGATTTCTCCTTTTTTTAACATTCACACTATCTGTGCCAGTGTTTCTCATCCTTAGCAGCTTAAAGCTGTGTGGAGAGCTTAAAGCAAGCAAGGTTGAAAAACATTGGTCTATGATCATGAAGTGGATAATTCATCTGCCACTGGGCCTAAATTGCTGGTGAAAGAGATTTCCTCTTCCCCTTGGTATCTTGGTGGTGCAGTGGTTAGAATGCAGTATTGCAGGCTAATTCTGCCGACTGCCAGCAGTTCGATTCTCACCAGCTGAAGGTTGACTTGTCTTAGGCCTTCCATCCTTACAAGGTTGGTAAAATGAGGACCCAGATTGTTGGGGACAATATGTTGACTCTGTAAACCTCTTAGAGAGGGCTGTAAAGCACTGTGAAGCGATATATTAATCTAAGTGCTCTTGCTCTTACTGTACTGTATAGCACATTTAGATTCTACTCAAGAAGTGACATGAGGAAGGACAGCTAAGGGAATTCCTACTGTGCAACCAAATGTTTTCTTGCATAAGGTTGCATCTATCCTAAAGCCTTCTTGAGGTCTGAGTTCACTATTAATATACATACCTTCAAGACAGGGGTGGGTTCCTCCTGGTTCGGACCGGATCGCCTGAACTGGTAGCGACCCGCTGGTGACGTCACTGAAGTGGATCGGCCGGTGCCGGTCCGTGGGCGGCGCCATCTTTTTTTGTGAATTCTTTGTGATTTTTTTACTGTTTGGAAGGTTTTTTCTCTTCTGCTGCTTGAAAAAGGGCCCTCCTGCCCGCCCCCGGGTTTATACTGACCTTTATTCCTTCACTCGAAGCACAGCTGATCAGCTCCTCAGCTGTGTTTCGGGCTGATTGCAGCTACTGAGCATGTGCGGAAGCAAAATTGCATGAGGGAATGCGCGCGTGCGCGCGAGCGTAGTGAGCAGGCGCGTGCAAAACATCGCAATGCGAACCGGTGGGGAAGGTAAGTGGAACCCACCCCTGCTTCAAGATAGACCTTAAATATGTACATGGTTTTTAAAAAAGTAACTTTCATGTTTCTTTCTTAGCTGCCCATACTGGCCTCTTCTGTTGTCAGTCTCTATTTCCTTGAACTCACGGATGTCTTCAAGCCAGTACATGCCGGATTCAGCTGTTATGATAGAAGTTTGAGTATGCCATACATTGAACCTTCCCAGGAAGCTGTTCCTATCTTGATGTTGCTCAGTTTGGCTTTTGCTGCTCCTGCCATTATGGTGAGTTAGAGAATTTCCCATTTGTCCTATTCGTTTTATGTTTTTCAGGTGCTCAGAAGTGTCAGCCCATTAGCAGAAGACCAGATCCTCAGATCTACAATTCCTATCTTCAAGAATTGATCCAATTATTTATTTGCAGAGAGCCCCATGATGAGTTTTGCTCACCTATAGTCAAAAGATCCAGTGGTGACAGATATGGGCAGCTGAGTCTGAAAAGCTGCCTGTTAAGGAGTGTTCTCCCCTGGGATAGGAAAGAAACTTTGATGGAGAGCATCTTCTCTTCAACAGCCGGATGGGTAGTCGAACATTATTAGTTCTTTTTAATGCTGGTTCATGTGATCAAGGCTGAATCTTGGCGTTCATAACAGATGTATACCAGATTTTTACTATATCTCCTTGAACTTGAAAGAATAATAGAACCTATGGCACGTGTGCCACAAGTGGCACATGGAGCCATATCGGTGGGCACGCAAGCTCAGGTCCAGCGCGCATGCGCACACCGGCCAGCTGATTTTCGGGCCTTCTGAGCCCACTGTTTCCAGCCTCCTGAGTGGGTGGGGAAGCCTGTTTTATGCTCTCCCCAAGCTCCAGAGCCTTTCTAGGAGCCTGGGGAGGGCGAAAACAGCCTTCCCCACCCCCCACCCCCCATCCCCGGAGGTCCTCCGGAGGCCGGAAACGTTCCGTTTGCCGACTTCCGGTTGGACCAGAAGTCCCATTTTTTTTGCTCTCCCCAGGCTTCAGAGCCTTTCTAGGAGCCTGGGGAGGGCGAAAACGGCCTTCCCCACCCCACCCCGGAGGTCCTCGGGAGGCCGGAAACGTTCCGTTTGCCGACTTCCGGTTGGACCGGAAGTCCCATTTTTTTTTTTTTTTTCAGGCTTCAGAGCCTCTCTAGGAGCCTGGGGAGGGTGAAAACGGCCTCCCCCCCCGGAGGCCCTCCGGAGGCCAGAAATGGCCCATTTCCCAACTTGAAACGGGCCATTTCGGGCCTCTGGAGGACCTCTGGGGGGGTGGGGAAGGCCGTTTTTGCCCTCCCTAGGCTCCTAGAAAGGCTCTGAAGCCTGGTGAGAGCGAAAAACGGGCGTGCCATCGCGTGCCGGGAGTGGGGGGGTCACACGCGCATGCGCGGGGGGCATGGAATTATGAGTGTGGGCACCCGTGCGCGTGACCCGCCCCCGCGCTCCCCCCCTTTTGGCACGCAAACCAAAAAGGTTTCGCCATCACTGATATAGATCAAACAGAAGTATTAGTTGTCAGAATAATTTAGGCTAGGTTGTACAATATGCTTCACTGGATCAGTTTAAATGTTTCTCTGCTTATTCATCCATGTCTCACTTGTTTAGTTTCAAACTTGGTTAGTGTTTCTGTGGCTTGGCATATTTATTTAATTATTAGATTTTTTTTTATCCCACCCTTGTTACTTTATAAGTATCTTAAGGTGGCAAACATACCTACCTCACACTCCTTCTTCCTCCTATTTTCCCCACAACAACCTTGTGAGGTGAGCTGGGCTGAGAGAGAGTGACTGGCCTAAAGTCACCTAGCTGGCTTTCATGCCTAAGGCAGAACTAGAACTCACAGTCTCCTGGTTTCTAGGCCAGCTCATTAACCCTAAATCAAACATAAACCTAGCCCATTCAGCTTAGTTTACAGTTCACTGTTATATGCAAAGCTGGAAAACTGGTTAATTGTGTTGTGGAAAATCATTCAGTATCTAAACCCCAATCAAAAGCTGCATGGCTTGACTTATGCTCCTTCCAAGGGAGATCTTCATATATAACAATCAAAAGCAATTGAGAATTCTGTAAAAATAAAAATGTTAATCCCACTAGTTGTTCAATCCCACTAGTTGTTCTTGATCAAAGTCCCAGCACCATAACGGTTGTACTGAGGCCCATTATGTTATTGGAAGCTGATTTGGACAATAGCACTTGGCTTACTAAATCCCTTAAGTCCCCCTTACTATCTACATTATGGTGGAATTATACTATCTTCACCGTCCTTATTTTTCTGTGGGGAAAAATAAGGGAAATCCATTAAGGTAGGTAGTACAGCTGAGAGAAGGTCGAGCAATAATGTTGAACTACTGCACTCTCAATTACACAGATACCAGGAGATCTAGTGCATCAGCAGTTTTCTAAAAATGGCCTCCATAATTTTTAATTAATGCTTTAAAAAGAAATGTCGAAAAGATTCTTTGCATGACTTTTTACCTAAAACACTTGGGGAATACTGTGATTCTTACTAACTAGAATCCATTTCTTCTTGCTTTCTTTCCAACAAAAAAGGAAGCCGATATTAAATAATTGAGAGTTGGTTCATTCATGCTTCTTACTCAGTACTGGGCAATTAAGTCTAACATACCTGTTGGGGAGAATTAAAAGAGGAACAGCCACCTCTGTCAACTATTGTAAGATCTGTTGGATAACAGTGAGCAAAAGATAGGCCACCCAGAGCTTTGGATAATGAGATGGGCAGCATATAAATTAAATAAATAAATAGCAACAAAACTTCAGAAGAACCAAATTAAATCGCATTCCGACTTCAGCAAAATAGGGAAATGGCCACAACAACAATCAAGCTAGGCCAAGCTGTTGATAATCTTAAGGACTGCAGGTACATTGAACAGTTCATGAACCACGGACCCTGTTCTGTTAGTTTCACCTACCTGTAGCTACTTTTGTTGTTCTACAACTGCAAGATAGAATGCTTGTGGCCTAAGAACTGGGTATAGCTCCCTGTGATTGTGCTGCCAAACTTGGTGGAAAATTAGCCAATTTTGGAAGTACATTTTTAATTGCTTAAAATAAGAATGAGAAGAGAAGTTTTCAGAGAAGCAAACCACTCATTTTCTCCTCAATTTGCCACTGAATTTTGATGACATAATTTTGAGGATAATAATGCAGTTTTTAAGCCAGTTTCATTTCCCTAGGAGTGTCACACAACTATTTCCACCCTTAAATCCTCTCCAAAATTATTGCTCTAGCCCAGGGGTTTCAAACTCAAGGCCCGGGGGCCAGATCCGTCCCACTGGGTGATCAGATCTGGCCCGCAGGGCCACCCTGGAAACAGTGAAGGACCGGCCCACAGTGCCTCTGCCAGCGAAAACAGAGCTCGGGAGGGCTGCGTGCGGCCCTCGTGAGCTCCGTTTTCACTTGCAGAGGGTTGCAGGAGGCCATCGCAGCCGGAAACAGAGCTCAGGAGGCCGTTTTTGCCGGCAGAACGCTCAGGCCACCACAGGCGCCCCTGACACGAGTGATGTTGAGCTGGCCACGCCCACCCTGGCCACGCCCACCACAGCCCCTCAGGTCAAACACAACCCTGATGTGGCCCTCAATGAAATCGAGTTTGACACCCCTGCTCTAGCCATTCTGGAAACATCTTCATTAGTAAAAAGCCGCCTCCAGCCATCTAATCAACTTCTGATCTGAGCTGTGGATAATCTTAACTTTGAGATCTCGAAGTTGCTCTCTACAAGAAGAAGAAATAGTTGCTTCTTAGCTACTCACAAAATTGTGGGCACCTCTGCCAATATCATGCTCAATGGGACAAAATTGCCAAAAACCAGTCAAATCTGTTTAGCTACTCAAATGTGATAGAAGTGAATGGAAATTAAGCCAAAAATATTGCTGTAGAGTGTGACTAAAAATGTCTTAGACAGTCAGAGGTAATGTTGAAAATTGCCAACCCAGGGAAGTGTTTTTATGAGTCAGTAAAGCAAAGTGAAACAGGTAATTCAGCCCAGCCTTGACCGCTGTGATGAGCACTGACCTCTCAAAGCAGGTATAGTCCAACACAGCTAGAAAGCACCAAGCAAGAGAAGGAATATTTTCAGAATGGCAAAACTAGGTTCAAATTTTCAAAGTTTATTTAGCAGCCCTGAGCATTTCTCCCAAAGTTAACTACTTCAGAGGTCAATTTTGAAACTAACATATTGTTTCACAGTGATAGCAGTATATACCAGAGGTGGGTTGCTGCCGGTTCGGACCGGTTCGGACCGGTTCTTTAAAACCGGTAGTGGAAATTTACCGCCGCTCGCTGAACCGGCAGCAGACTGGCGGTCCACGCTCCCAAACCGGTCCTCTGGTCGCCGCGGCTTGAAAAATAACCCTCTGTGCATGCGCAAAGGCTTCTGCGCATGCGCAGAGGGTCATTTCCAGGTGTTTTGCGTGACGTGATGGGGGCGAAACGCGCACTTCCATCGCGATCAGAACCGGTAGGGAAGGTAAGTAGAACCCACCCCTGGTATATATACCCTTTTGTTTTGTTTGTACATATGAACATATTCATTCTCTGCTTTCAATCCAATTCTCCACAAGCAATGTCAGAGAGCTGGAAGAGATCTTAGATCAACCGTTGTTTCAGCCAACAGATCTGATCGTTCCTCTTGCAAACAAGATCATGTAAACATGAAGTATATTCCCTGACCTCCCTGAGAAAATTGAATTAAGAGTCACCTGGGATGTAATAAGATAAGATAACTTTGTCATTTTTTTTTTACTGTGAGCACACTGGCCCACATTAAAAATGAAATTATGTTGCCTGCTCTCAAGAGAAAGTATATATCTAGCCAAACACCTACATAACACACATATACACATGCTATATACATATATAAATATATACCTGCAAGCATCCATACTTTGGTGAATGAAATTCGCACTACAATAATTACATATAAGAGCTTTGATTTGAACCAGACCCTGCTCAAACCGTTGCCACAGTTACCTTGCACCCAGCTTTTGTCATTGCAGATTATGGTAGGCGAGAGCATTCTCTACTGCTGCCTTTCCAAACGCCGGAATGGAATTGGAGCCGAGGCCAATATCAATGCAGGCGGCTGCAATTTCAACTCTTTCCTTAGGAGAGCTGTCCGATTTGTTGGTGAGTTTTTCTGATGGGGTTTCGGGGTTCTATGGGGACCTGGATGAAGCTTTACCTTCACTGCATATATGCCATCCAAGATGGCTGCCTCGCCTCAATCCATACGCTTGCTTGTCTGAATGGGTTGAAGTACTCACCATGTGGATTGGCAAAAAAAAGGTCACTGGTTCAGAATTATAATACAGATATATAGAGAAATAACTATAGTACTACCACATTACATTATCAGCTGGCATTAGGAGCCGCAGTGGCGCAGTGGTTAGAGTGCAGTACTGCAGGCTACTTCTGCTGATCACTGGCTGCCAGCAGTTTGGCAGATCGAATCTCACCAGGCTCAAGGTTGACTCAGCCTTCCATCCTTCCAAGGTCGGTAAAATGAGAACCCAGATTGTTGGGGGCAATATGCTGACTCTGTAAACCGCTTAGAGAGGGCTGTAAAGCACTGTGAAGCGGTATATAAGTCTAAGTGCTAAGTGCTATTTTACTCTGTGTGCAGATTTAGACCAGCCCAGAGGTCACCAGCTGGCATCCCAAATTAGAATAAACAGTATGTCTGTTTGACCAAAGTTATTGGTCATAGCATTATCATATCATGTGGCATATCATACATGGACTAGCAATATAAATTAACATTTCAACTAGATTAGTAGAACCCAATAATATATAAATATCAAGAAGATCTATGTTCAAATATCAATATCTAGGCCATCTAACCATTGAAGCGCAGCATTGTTTATATTAAAAAAAAATCTGACACAGGACCAATATATGCCCTCAGCTTATAGCCGGTCACAATGTGATCTACAGTTTGACCTGGGACTGAGGGGAGGATAGTATGCCCCATTTATACAGAGAGCCCCAGCAGAGGCCATGTGAGATGCGAATCCTATTCAGGGTTGTCTATTGCTGACATGGTAGTTCAAAGCCTGGTACCTTTTTTGTGGGGACATTTACATGTCTTCCTATAACTGGGTGTTTAGCGGCCCATTTGGCTTTCCCTTGACCAAAGTGTAATCATTTTTTTTTTGTTCCATTTCTAGGTGTCCATATCTTTGGCCTTTGTGCTACCGCACTCGTCACTGATATCATACAGCTGTCAACTGGATATCAAACACCGTATTTCCTGACTGTATGCAAACCTAATTATACTTCCCTCAACGTATCGTGCTCAGAAAATTCTTACATTGTGGAGGATATTTGCTCAGGATCTGATCCCATTATCATCAATGACGGCAGGTTAGAAACATATTTAATTGTATGTTATTCAGTATTTGTTATCTCTTGTTCATCATGCATGTACATCCTTGTCAGTCTGATTATAGTATTTGTCTGCATATTTTGCTTTTCCACAAGGCAAGCCTTTGCTTTGTAGTTTACATAGAATATTTTAGTGTGTTCTTCAGATAAAAATGACTTCTAAAGTTGCTTGCACCCATCGCCAGCAACGCCTGTCCTCCAATTTTCTGTATATAAAAATAAAACATGACACACAGGGTAAAGGAGGCTGCAAGAGATGAAGAGAAAAGAATCAAGCTGGAGTCTTATTTTTTATAGGTTACAGGTTTTGATTGAAATCATACGGGGGAAAATGTAGTTCGGTCAATTTTGGAATGGCTTTTTCAGGATGACAGTTGGGAAGAACCCAAGGACATTGGCGTCGCAGCAGTGGTGATGAATAGCTGTGTTTCTCTTACTTTGCTCTTAGCTACAACCCTAATGCATTACGGTAGCTGCCAGGAAGTGAAATGCCCAAGCATCCATTCCATCATTCCAGCTCTAGGTAGCACGATGTGATGCCTGATAGCTACAATTAGTATCAAAATTAGCTGGGATGAAGGTAAATTACCTTCAGGTAAATTACCTTTGTTGGACTGATTGACAGGTAGGTGACACTGGAATGAACCAAAGGCAGCTGGTCTTTTTTCCTCTACTTCTACTGTGTTAATGTGGATCAAACCCCTTGGCTGTGTTCTGCCACATATTAGCATATCCAAGAAACAGCATATTTGGAAACAGATTAAAGAGGGTAGAATTCTACAGAGAGAAATGTATGTAATTCTGAATAGCTCTCCTTAAGGCTTTTGGTTTTTACAGCAAAAATTTGCTTAACTACAGGAAGGCCTCAACTTACGACCACAATTGAGCCCAGAATTTCTGTTGCTAAGTGAGAAACTTGTTACCTGAGTTTTGCCCCATTTTACGACTTTTCTTGCCACACTGGTTAAGTGAATCACTGCAGATGTTAAATTAGTAACATGGTTGTTAAGTGAATCTGGCTTCCCCATTGACTTTGCTTGCCAGAAGGTCACAAGAGAGGATCACATGACCCTGGGACACTGAAACCGCCATAACTATGAACCAGTTGTCAAGCATCCAAATGTAAATCACGTGACCATGGGGATGCTGCAACTTTTTTTTAGCGCCGTTGTAACTTTGAACGGACACTAAACGAATGGTTCTAAGTCAAGGACTACCTTTATAAGTAAGGATAATTACAAAATGAATGGACATTTCAGTTGCTTGAAAATGACAGTGAGTAAGCGGGCTACAATTGCAGGGGTTTGTATCTTACTAAAAAAGGGAATTTTGTCAACAAAATGGATTGCAATAATGAAAAAGATTTCCCTAATAATAGGCCTAGGCAGTAATTGAACAATATTTTCCTGCTCCTATGCTCTCTCCCCAAATGTGTAATATAATGTTCTAAGAAAAACACACATTTAGAATTTGCAAAGGAGATGTGAATACCTCTCTGCGCATCCATTTTACTATCTGCACTGATTCCAAGAGTAATCATCATGCGTAAAATTACGTGATTTATAAACAGATATTTAGATACCGTAATAGCATTTGCAGATAGCAGGCTGAAATTAGGCCCGTGGCTTTCTTTTTTCAGAGAAAATTAATATATAAAGTCTAATTTTGAAAGGATAGTCTAACCTCAGTTCTTTAAAAAGAAAAAAATATCCTAAAAATCTTATTTCAATTTCCCAGATTTACAGTAATTATTTTTGAGAATGCCTCAATATTTTTTTAAAAAATGCCTCTCTCAGAATAGGTTATTGTGTATTATCTAGTGAGAATTTTCCTGTACAAATGTCTTCATGCATAAGCTTTGATACATCATAGACTTTGCTTGAGTGCATCTAAGTCTCCTCAAGTGGACTTTGATTTTAAGTGACTTCATGGACATATCGCTATCATTGTCTTGACAAAAGTAAAGAAATGGTTTGCCAAAGCCTTCTTCCAAAAATGTTTTTGGCAACCTTACAGTTTAGCAATAGCACTTAGCAATAGCACTTAGACCTATATACTGCTTCACAGTGCTTTACAGCCCTCTCTAAGCAGTTTACAGAATCAGGATATCACCCCCAACAATCTGGGTCTTCATTTTACCGATCTCAGAAGGATGGAAGGCTGAGTCAACCTTGAGCGGTCAGGATTGAACTCCTGGCAGTGGAATGCAGAGTTAGCCTGCATTCTAATCACTGCACCACGATAAGTTTATCCAGTTCAAGATCTACCTTAGGCCGCAGAGCCAAGGGGACGCACCTGGGCTTCAAACGGATTGGGGCCACCTGGGGGTTGAAATTGAAAGAAATGGGGCTCCCCGTATATTTACCCAGGCCTGGGCTGAAAACGTCAGCAAAGTCAGAGGCAAGGGCGTCCAATGTGTCATCTTTGGTAGCGTGGATGCCGGTGACAGCAAGGCCCAGGGCAGAAAACCAATCTAGGCCCAGAAGCGATGGCAGCTGGCCGTTCACGATGATGAGAGGCAGCTCTCCCTGGAACCCTGCATGAGAAACATGAAAAGACCCACAGCCCACAGTAGGGATTAGCTTGCCCTGATAGTCCCTAAGGGACACTAAACAAGATTGAAGGCGGCTTTTGTCGAAGTTAGGCAATAAGTGATTGATGGTTGCCCAGGAAAGTAAAGATTTGGAGGAGCCAGTGTCGACCTCCATTTTGCAAGGTTGGCCTTCGAGGTGGACAGTGACAAAGAGTTTGTGAGGCAAATTGGACAGAGTTGCCTGGCTCACAGCCATGGTGTGAGGCTGAGTGGCTCTGGAGATGGAGAAACAATCATCTCTGGAAGGAGGAGGTCTTCTGTTGGAGCTTGGCTGGTAGGCAGGTGTGGATCTTGGTGGGTATGCAGGTGCTGGTGGTAGACTGGAGGAAGGCAGGGAGGCTCTGCACACCCTGGACAGGTGGCCTTTCTTGCCACATCGGCGGCAGATGACAGTTCTGAACCTGCAGTCAGCCCGACTGTGGTTCCCGCCACAGCCAAAGCAAGCTACCTGAGGTGATTTGTCGCCTGAGGTAATTTTCCTGCGCGTGGTTTGGAGGCAGCTAACATCTGCTTCTTCATCTGAGGGGACATCTAACTCGGTGTCTTCGTAATGCACTGATTGGCTTCTGGGTTGAGCTGACAGCGGCCGGGAACGCTGCATTTCAGTGACTGATTTCTCGGATAGCTTAGAAGCCCTGGCTTCATCTAGGGCTGTCATAAGGGTCAGCTCTTTTCGGGCCAGCAAACGGCGCTGGAGTCGCAGATCTTGCACTCCACAAATGAGTTGGTCAAGGAGGAGGTCGTCAAGATCTGAGAACTCACAGTTGACAGCAGCCGTTCGAAGGGCGGCCATGTAATCGTTAATTGATTCGCCTTCTTTTTGGAACTGCTGGCGAAATGCATGCCTCTGGCGACGCGTGAAGGGGCCGGAGAGTAGTGGTTCCTTAATTTTTCTATCAGTGTCTCCCACGGAACCATGTAAACGGGCTGCGGCGCTGTCAGGGCTCTGGCCATGGCGAACATTTCACAGCCACAGGAGCTGAGGAAATATCCCAATTTTCGGGTACCGGACAGCTCCGTGAAGTCGCTCGCCCTCAGAATGCATTCGAATCAGGTTAGATAATCATCCCAGGTTTCTGTGGCAGGCTCGAACGGAGCGAAGGCTGGTAATGTAGCCATCCTGAGAAGGACAGCTTTAAGCAGTCAGCGTCTAGTGACCTCTCGTCGCCCAGCTAGTGACCAGTTCAGCTCGTACTTCAGCTCTAGTGACTCGCTCTCAAAAGGTCTTGATTCTGTGCGTTCCTTCAGGCTTCATCCCACCTTCGTCGCCAGTATTAAATCAGTGGGTCAGGGCTGACAGGAACGGAGGCAGACTCAGAAGTGAACAACAGCAAACCTTTATTTCAGCACCATAGAACAGAACAGAGAACAGGTGGCTTGACAGCTCCTTTTATACTGGAGCTGTCAAACACTGGGCCAATGACAGGGCTTTAATTTCCCGCTCGCCAGCTGCTTGCATCAGAGCCAATCAGGCTCGACTAGCAGCCGGCGTGGTCGTAACTGTGAGGACTTAACACTCAGGTTAGCCCAAGTGGTCCTTATCCTTATCCAAGTCCTAACCAGGTTCAACATTGCAGATCAGCCAAGGTTGGCTAGATGTTGAATTTAAGACGAATCATTTCCTAAATGTTGCTTTTTGGAGATACATTCACTACAACAATTAAGTTTTTCAATGCTTTTTAGAGAGAGAATTCTTAAAATATTACTCCACAAGATTAAAAAAAATGAAATAATTAGTTAAACACCTTTCCCCTACCTGCTACAGTAACTACCGCCTGAGTGCTTGCACTTTTCAGTCAACCCTTAGAAGTAGTGTTTCTTGAGCTTCTGCTTTCAGGATCCCTTTCCACTTTTAAAAATAATAGAGGATCCCCCAAAAAGCTTTAGACTGTGTAGGTTACATTTATCAATATTTACCATATTAAGAATTAAAATTGATGTATTAGTAGAATATTTATTTATAGAATCATGTCAAAGTAATAACATTAAACCTATGAAATAAACAATATTGAGCATATGAAATGTATGTTAGATGTTAACATAAACATATTAAATAAACATGTATTTTTAAGAACTAAAAACAGTAAGAACAGTGACATTGTTTTAATCTTTGCAAACATTTTCAATGTCTGGCAAATAATTTTGATTTCATGGACCCGTGAGAGACTCTGGTAAGGCACTCCGGGGTCCTTGGACCACGCTTTAATGTTTTCTAGATTTCTTTTGTGTTGCTGAACATCTTAACTGCCAGCATCACCATGGATCAAGACTCAGAGTACTTTTCTGTGATATCTATTTCTTTACATCTTTAAAAAACTGGGCGGTGATTATTAGGAAATCATCAAGTAAGCACAGATAGAAATCCTGGAGGAGGAGAATTCTGCTGCCAATTTGGGGGCAGTGGGTTAAAGAGTTTTAATTGATGGGTGCAATGCTTATCCAGTCACTGGGAAAATTAATGGCAAGAAATGAGCTATTCCCAAATCTTTATGCAATACTCATTCTGCCATAATTGGAAATTTTCTTCATTCAGGATTTTAATCAGTGCAGTCAAAATGTCTATTACTGTTTGTTAATGTGAGCTATAGCAGTCATTCTTTACAAAATACCAAAAGGTCATTTTTTTCAAACTGATAATGTAATAATAATTTCCCAGAATATACAAGCTTGTAGGTTAAACACGGTAACCAAATTGGACCACCCTGTGCTTTAAGTTATTTTTAAATCAGGCTTGGCGGAATGTCTTTTCAGTGAGAAATTTAATTTGAATGTCCTTCCTTTGCAGAAAGTCATTTCCTTCACAACACGCCACCCTGGCAGCATTTGCAGCTGTGTATGTTTCGGTGAGTAATTAAGCCTTTTCGTATTAATGTGTACAAGGGGGGGGGGGTGAGAATCAGAATGTCATTGCTTCCCTTGTATAAAACAGCCTGATGATAAAAAAGAATCACCCCAACTTCATTTTTTCGAATAAGTAAAATATAAAAATTAGAGATTAAGGAGAATTGGTAGAAACACCATTTTTATTAAATATCCTGTCCTTTGGAATGATGAAATACTTTTAAAAGCAGCATAGTGAAGTGTGGCCAAGTCATAATAATATAAATGTTATATATGTATACTCCTAAGTAACATCCAACATGCTCAGTGGACTTACGTCCAGGTAAGAGCAACATTTTGTGACAGGTCACAAAAATCTACAACTTTCACTTTCACCATTAAATGATGTTGATTTATCTGCATTAAATGAAAGGAACATTTTCATGATTGAAAATAGATTGTATGCCATCAAAGAACAAGAAGCTTCCTCAGTTCTGACAGAATGGTGGAGAATGGAAGATTTTATATTCCTTGCAGTCATCTGGTTGTCAGCACTCTCTTTGAGAGTTGTAGAGGCCACTTGGAGGTTTATCTGTGCCCTCGGGGGTCACCTGAATAGTGCAAATGGGTGTGGAACATTCTTGGAACTGCTGAAAGGACTGTGTTGTAAATGGGAGATATGCGGTGTCATATCCCTTCCCCTCTGTTGGGAGAGGAGAGAACAGAGAGAGGCATGTTCTCTCAACAGAGAGGGGAGGAATACGATGCCACCTATCCCCTTTACAACACAGTCCTTTCAACAGTTCCAAGAAGGTTCCCCACCCATTTGCAATATTCAGGTGACCCCCGAGGGTACAGATGAACCTCCAGGTGACCTCAAGGGCTCTCAAAGAGAATGCTGACAACCAGATGACTGCAAGGAATATAAATCCTTCCATTCTCCACCATTCTGACAGAACCGAAGAAGCTTCTTGGATGAGAAGCAAAACGTCTTCGAGGAAAAACAAAGAAAGGTCCAGTTGCCTTTTGAAAAAGCACCTTTGGGACAACCATGACCTGGGTGACTGAGAATCTCCATAGGCATCAAAGAACAAATTAATATCAGAAATGAGTCAGTATTTCAGTATTTATATCAGTCTTCTAATTTTTCAAACCAACTCGCTGCAAATTCAGCATGAAAGCAGGTGGCTCATATTCCTTTTGACACATACTATTCTTATTTCCTGATAAGTGGGCATGGCATAGGACTGCACATGTTTTTCTCCGCCAAGAGCTTTTCTCACAATGCAAGGAGGATTTAATTTCTGAAATATTTGGAGGACTCCCAACTATGGCTCTTCACTGCTATTAAGCTAAGGTGTCATCTCATCCAGACTATATTCAGACATCTCCAACATCATTAGTAGGAAGCAGTGATGTGAATGAAAAGATGGATCTGATTATTTCTAATGGCATTCACAGAGGGATGGAGGTTGGGGGGGGGCAAGATTATCATTGAAGTTATCCTATTATAATATGGGGGATGGTCCTTCTTTTCTCCAAAGGCTTTGTGGGATAAGCAGCTCTGATCTGGTTCCATTAGCACTTGACTCTTCCTGTGCAATTTCCATAACACCTCCAAATAAATTCATACTGACAGGTGCTCAGTTCACACCTTGAGAAATTACTCAGATGGAGTTTGGAGTTCTGTGGCAAAGAGGTTCTTTCTTTCTTTCTAACTGTTATTATCACTCCAAGTCATGGTTGGCATGTTGCATTTTTCTCCCAAATTCCAAATAGCAAGGAGAAAATCCTTGACTCTTATCTCACAACATATCAACTTAATTTTTTCTTCTTCTTTCAAAACAACCCAACGGATTTTTGTTTGTTTTCCTTTATTACCTTCCTTCAAAAAACAGGAAAAGAAAGAGTACCATTCCATGGGGAAATGTCACTAAACTTTTTAAAATATGTATTTCTTTTAAAGATGTACTTCAATTCTACGCTAACCGACTCCTCTAAACTTCTGAAACCGCTTCTAGTCTTTGCTTTTATCATCTGCGGAATCATATGTGGCCTGACACGCATTACCCAGTACAAAAACCACCCAGTGGATGTTTATTGTGGCTTTTTAATTGGGAGTGGAATTGCCCTCTACTTGGTGAGTAGAATGCCAGCATTCAGAATTGCCTACATGTCTTATAAATTAAGAGGTTTTATGTGGTTTTAGATGTCTCATGTACATTATTCAAATTGGCTCTCTACAATGTGCTTCTAAAAATGAACAGATGTCCTTGAAAAATGGAAAGGGCACCGATAATCTATTCATAAGATAACATAATGTATTTAGGGCTCTGTAAGCCTTCGTGAAACTCACTTGGGCAATCTTGAGCAAATCAGTCTCTTTAATATGAAATTGGTGAAGTCAGGAGCAAAACTACGTATGCAGCTGCATGACAAGTTGCCCCATGTAGAGCTCTGGAAATCATGGATGGGATATCATGGTGCTTACTATAACCTAGTTCCCATTAGTCATTTTTTTCTTGTATCAGTAGATAATTTTACAGCAAGAGTAACTGGCAAGTGCTATGTTCCTCCTGGTTTTTTCCCCCCAAAATTATTTTGATTTAAACAATTGGTGCATGGAAAGTTAGCCCACTGCAAAGTGTCAAACCTTTTTGATTTCAAAGGATTCCCATTTGAGCCCATGTAGATATCCTTGGAACAATTAAAATGCTCAATGAGTACTCTTATTGATGGCAGCTTATTCCCTGTGCTCTTACTAAACTGCTGGACTTTGTTGATTCTGGTTTCCTTCCTCTGTATTAACCCTTCTTTAAAGCTGGCGGACTCAAAAAGGCCTATCCGTTTAAACACCTCTGAAACTGGTCTGAGATATTGCAGCTTTTTCTTAAATAAGTAAAGAAATGTGATAAAGGAGTGGAGATATGCACGGATGTCTTTTCATGTTCTTTTGCCTATTCCAGCTGCTGGTGAAACTGTTCCTTAGGGATTTTAAGACAGAGATGGGGTTCTTAAGACAGGGACAGATCCAGATAATTGCTAGGAATATGTGTGTTCCCACTATGAAAAAAATACATCTTTGGCTGATATATTAGCAGTTTTAAGAGTTCATTCCATACCCACAGCCCTTGTGAAATTTAGCTATCCTTTGCTGAAGTGTTTATAAAGATTTACTTTTCCATAAAAGGGTTCTATTTTTTTCCCCCTTCAAATACCAGGGTCTGTATGCTGTGGGGAACTTTCTGCCAAGTGAAGACAACATGTTCAATCATAACATACATAGAGAACCATTGAGACCTTTGCCTGACCTAAGCCAAGATCCCAATCGAATTTTACCAGGGAAAAATGGTAGTGGAAATGATGTGATCGCTACTCATCACATGGAGAACATGTTGAACAGGAACCATAGAGACACCGGCTCCTTGACAAACCTTAAGAGAGCAAATGCTGACGTAGAGATTATAATGCCACGAAGTCCGATGGGAAAGGAAAACATGGTCACATTCAGCAACACCTTGCCAAGAGTCAACACACCTGCAGTAGAGGAATCAGTTCGGCGGAACGCGTCCATACATGCCTCCATGGATTCTGCCCGCTCAAAACAACTCCTCTCTCAATGGAAGAACAAGAATGAAAGTCGGAAGTTGTCCCTGCAGGTAATTGAAACCGATTCTGGACAGTCGCCGCCTAGGGCCATTGAAATGAGGTCAAGCTCTGAGCCATCTAGAGTGGGTGTTAATGGAGATCACCATGGTCCAAGCAATCAGTACCTGAAAATTCAGCCTGGTAGCATGCCAGGCTGTAACAGTGTTGGCCTATCTGGGGGACCCAGAGTTTCCATTCAGTCACGTCCAGGATCTTCCCAGCTTGTGCACATCCCTGAAGAGACCCAGGAAAATGTGAATATGTCTCCCAAAACGAATTCTGCTCGAGCAAAGTGGTTAAAAGCTGCTGAGAAGACAGTTGGGTGCAGAAGCAACAGCCAGCCAAGGATCATGCAGGTCATAGCCATGTCAAAGCAACAAGGAGTCCTTCAGGGCAGCCCAAAGAGCTCTGATGGCGGTACAGTCACCTGTACAGGAGCGATCCGCTACAAAACCTTGACAGATCACGAACCGAGCAGCATTGTAAGGGTAGAGGCCCATCCTGAGAATAGCCACCCCATCATCCAAATGCCATCCGAAGGAGAAGGCAGTGGCTCCTGGAAATGGAAAGCTCCGGAGAAAGGAAGCCTTCGCCAAACATACGAGCTCAACGATCTCAACAGAGACTCTGAGAGCTGTGAATCTTTGAAAGACAGTTACAGTTCTGTGGATCGGAAACGAAGCAACATCGAGGGCAGTGACCATCATCATCATGGGATCACCACAATAAGAGTGACCCCTGTAGAAGGCAGCGAGATTGGCTCAGAGACCCTGTCCATTTCCTCTAGCCGTGACTCGACACTTCGGAGAAAAGGTAATATCATTTTAATACCCGAAAGAGGCAGCAGCCCGGAAAATACCAGGAATATCTTCTACAAAGGAACATCTCCAACAAGAGCTTACAAAGAATGAGGGCTGGTGCTTAGGCCAAAACAACAAATACCACTACAATCAATACTGTTTGGGTGCAAGCGTTGCACTCTCTTTATTTTTAGAGCTGATGCCGAAATATTCTTGATGTGCCAACTATTGACCATCAGCCTGACTGTTTATGGATGTTGCTGATGTGTAGTGATTGTGCATGAATTTGTGAATTTCATGTCGCGGGGGGAAAAAGCACAATGCAAGAACCTAGTGAAGGGGAGCAAGCTTTTGTTTTCAGAATCAAAATGTTTTTCCAGTGGGATCTGTGTCAGCAAAAAGAGCGGTCTTAAATCCAGACCGCTTATTTCCTGAATGTGCCAACTTTTCAACTTTATTTCATGGTCAAAGGGAAACAATTTTTTTTTTAAATAAGCAAAAGCTGTACCAGAGTTGTACTTCATCTTTGCGGGTTTTGCACCAAAATTTAATACCAAACGGTGCTGATTCTAACTTTACATTTTTAGAAAACTTCTACTCCTGTGCAGCTCTCTAAACACAATACATTTTGATGTGCGAGTTCTTTCCGAGTATTCTAGCTGAAAACACCATGCTAACTGCATTCATTTAGAATAGAAAAGTATCAAGAATCAATACAGCTTTGCTATAGTGCAGTTTTCATCTCAAATGATTGCAAAAGTTTTGTGTAGTTCTTTGAAAGATTTTCTGGAGCCAAAACAAAAAAACAAAAAACAGAAACAAAAGGTGATATTCCATGAAAGTTGAATATATATTTTTTTCTCCTGAGTTAGTTTAGTTTTTGCTTTTCTCCAAACTTTATTCAGTTACAGGTGCTATAGAGATATATGTTGCTTTTTAACGAGATACTTGGGATTAATTTAAATATTGTGCTTTTTTTTGCTTTTTTTTTTTTGAAGATAGGGATCTCTTACGGCACTAATTCAAATTCTTCATTTTGAATAAGGTTCTCAGTTTGCTTCATGGTTTACATTTTTCTTTTTTCAGTTCATCATTGGTTAGCTAGCACTTCACCCTGATCACTGCCACTGTGTTGTAACAGTGCAAATAAATCTTACAAGTCAGATTGCCTAATCAATTAGCAGGCGTGGCCTTAAACATAGGAACATCATAGGCAAGACAAAGGACTCCTCTTATTCTTTTCCCCAAAAACTGGGTTGTACTTCTGCTTCCAGAAGTGACCTGAATTTAATGATGGAGCATGATTGGAAGATCCAAGCAATCGTAATAGGCTTATCTTAATCTCCCATGGCTGGTAAAATAGTCAGTGGAAATGAGAACTGAAATTAAGTTGCTGAATCCTCTCCCGTATGACACTTTGCTATCTTAAGTGCTTAAAGCCAGGTTACATTAGATCAGGGATCTCCAACCTTGGCAACTTTATGACTTGTGGACTTCAACTCCCAGAATTCCTCAGCCAGCACATTCCTCCCAGAGGAATTCTGGGAGTTGAAGTCCACAAGTCATAAAGTTGTCAAGGTTGGAGACCCCTGCATTAGATCACCTATCCCCCTTTCTTCTGCATCAGTGTTGAACCTCTGCCTTCCTCTGAGTTCCTAATATACTAAAAAGGATTTAATAGTTCTGATGTCAATGAAAGCAATGGCTGAGGTAACTTGTAGCTGACTACCTGGTGGCCTGTGACAATGTGAGATATTGGATAACTCTCCTATCCAATAGATGGGCTGGTCTTGTCATTTGGGTACAACCACAGATAAAATCGATCCTCGCACTCACACAGAGAAGTGGTTCTCTTAGTCCACGGGTGTCAAACTCGATCGCGTCACGTGACATATCACGACGTGTTTTGCCTTTGTGGGCTGGGGTGGGCATGGCCTGCATGTGATGTATCCAGCCCACGGGCCGCCAGATTGATACCCCTGTCTCAGTCATTTGGAATATAAAATGACCCTTCAACTACTTGCATCATGTTCATCAATCAGTGTTTATTTTTTTATTTAAAAAAAAACACCATGCCCAGTAACCATCAAACAAATATAAAAAGGCTGCATTGTACTACCACTACTCATATTCAGTTAATATAATTTTCAATTAGGAATATAGTTCTTTTTCCCTTACCATGAAAACATCTTGAAGCCACAAGATGCTGTTAAAGTCCCACCCAACCAGGGAGAAAACTGACCAAATGAAATGGGTTATCAAAACAATATACAGTATATATATCAAAGGATTTCCTAGAATAATAAATTATGGACAAATTGATTTATTTTGGGTCCATGTCACATCCTATGCTCGTTTTTGACCTCATAAGCCATATCTCTATAAATTCATTCATCCTACGTGGACATTTCAAATTAAATAGGTTCTTAGAAAACACATTTGTTATTTTCCCATAAAACAGGCATCTTAAACCTGTTTTTAAGCTAATAAAACTGCCAGCATATTCAGGAAATGCGAAACCCAACTAATAATGCAATGGCTCATCTGTACATTAATCCAGGAGTTCACATGAGAACACTCAGCCAGGAAAGAAAATTGAGAGGTATCTGGCATCTAGCGTTTGGAAGGTCCAATCCAAATCCTTATGTTCTAGAAACCTAAATGGGCCAACATCAACTATAGTTTCTCGATTATGTTTCCCATTCTCCCTCCAAAGAGCTTTGAGTGACAATCCAGCCTCATTTCTATCCTACTGGAAAGAATTGGAATCCAATCTATCTCTCGGAAATCTGTTGATTTTTCTTGTTAACAACAAAAACACTACATAATGCAAGAACATTTTGGTCATAATCATGCAGTTAAGCTATCTTATCTATTAAAACGGTGTTTAAAAGCACTTCAAAAGCAAAATGCAAACATTGTACTTTCCACTACTTTTTAAAAATGATGGCAGAGGGGGGCAGATTATTTATTATACTCTATTCATTGTATGCATACTCCTTTTTCTACCGGGAGCATAAGGTAGCAAATCCTTTTGCATTCCCCCTCCCACATCCCTGTAAGCTCAGAGAGCCAACAACAGTGCAACTGTTCCCACGACTTAGCAGTGGCTGTCTCAAGGCAAAGGTCCTTACCAGCTCACTTACCTAAGATTCTTTCATCTAGCACAACTATGCTGAAACTTAGCCTGCAGTCCTGCAAAAGACAGGGTCTTCTACACGAAGAGTGTTCTTTTTAGACAATCATTCTGAAATCTATTGTGAGTTACACTGCAAGCAGTTATTTCTTGCATAGCCCACGATAGCGTTGGGGAGTTAACATCTCTTGTTGGATTAGATGGAAAGGAAGGCATTATCAATGACACCATTTAGAACAGATGAGAATCATGTCTTGAGATACGCATCTCGAAACAGACCTACATTCCATTTAGTCCGGTCCCAAACTGGTCATCACACATCCCTAATCCCAATCCAGCTCAGGAATAAACCATGCGATCCTGATTGCTGGGTGCAGGCATCCAGCCAATATATATTTTTATGTCCAACACTCTTGTACCAACAGCTCCTTGCTTTATGTTGAACATTTGATAAGGGTCCCCCTAGTGAAGCATCTCTGCTTTTTTTCAGAGGAGGCTCACATCTAGTCTTTAACTAGAATATCATGCCACGAGCTGCACTCAAAAAGTAGGTAGGACCAGGGCTGAAATCCAGCAGGTTCTGACAGGTTCTGGAGAACCGGTAGCGGAAATTTTGAGTAGTTCAGAGAACCGGCAAATGCCACCTCTGGCTGGCCCCAGAGTGGGGAAGGAATGGGGATTTTGCAGTATCCTTCCCCTGCCACGCCCACCAAGCCACGCCCACAGAACCGGTAGGGAAAAATTTTGAATTTCACCCCTGGGTAGGACCAAATGCACTAAATTTGATTTCAATGTTGGTACAATTCAAACTTAACATACCATATACAATTATTTCCCACGTCTTGTAGAATTTCTTCTTCTCTCATATTAAAAAGTGTAATTTGGCGGTTAGTTTGAAGAAGCCATGGAGATGCTTGCTGGAGCTCTGAGGCTACATTTTTGCCGTAGCTGTCTATTTACACCATTTAATATTAAATATTTAATAATATTAAATATAGTATTGAACTTTTTCTCCAGGCTGAAAGGCTGTTCAGATTCTTGGCTAAGATTAAGTGTTTTTACTCTGATCAATTCTGATGAACTGTTGACTCAAAGGCAGAGGGGATTACGTTTTGGTTTATTAAACTGGAAAGTCTTCAAAAGACTTAACAGTACATAGCACGCAGTCATTGCTAGACTAGAAACATGATATACAAGTGTTAATAAAGTCCTCGTCATGCGTACCACTCTCAGTTGTACTGAGCTCATCAGGACTTGTGCTTCAATGAATAAATATAGGATTGCGATCTGAACAACTGCAATAATACAAGCACTCCAAATAGCCATTTTAGATAACATATCTTTTTTTTTTCTGTTGCATGTTTATGTTTTTGGAGGGAGTGGTTGCTTTTCTTTAATTATCCTTCTTGCTTTGCTTTAGTTAGCCAACCACATATAAATAATTGTGAGTTGTTACTTGGACTCTAAACTTCGCTGCACTCTTTCAACGGCAGCAATACTTTTCCTATCTAAACTTTTCCTACTTACCAGCCAACAATTTTAAAAGCACTTGCAAAATCATTGAAATTACATTATTTACTTAAAATACTGAAAATACTTTTTTACACAGAAGTGCCAAAGGCTACTCTTTTTAATAACGGCTTCTCAGTAATTACATTAAAGAACAAAAAGTGTAATAATAATAATATACATTGAGATTCTAACTTCTGTTTGTATATCATCTGTGAAGCCTTTTGTAAAACAAATCTTTGTTTACATTCCACTGATACCTTAATTTCAAAACAAATCAAATTGACAGGTGGCATCTTCGAGTTTGTTTCTTACTTGCTGAAAGGGGCACCAATTTCTTTGTTAGGCTGTGCTTTACTAAGAAAAAAAATTGGGTAAAATACAGAATATGTTTTTAAATGAGAATTCTATATAAAGTATTGTGTTCTAATAAAATGTTATGCACTGTTTTAAAAAAAAACTTTGTAAATTGCTATAAATGTATTTTGTTAAATAAGTACAAAATTCAATGCTACTGTGTGAGTTTATTGTGCTAATATCATTAAAAATGAATATTAATTCCGCATTGAAGTAGAGAGGTCTTATTTGTGTGTCCCAGAAGTGTTTGTTCCTTTCTTTCCCCATATTACTAAATATATATGGCCTTTTCTTACAAGAGGGGGTGGGGCATTTCAAAGCCAGGAGCAACAACTAATAGAGTAAAATCTGCAGCGACTCCCCTCCCCTCCCCTCTCCTCTCTTTCCTTTCCTTTTCTTTTTTCCTTTCCCTTCTTTCCTTTCCCTTCTTTCCTTTCCTTTCTTACAAGAGACAAAAAATCAAAGGTTTCCTGTTTTAAAAAACAGGTACAAATTTTGTGCTGTTATTAGATCAAAATACATACAATGTTACTGCTCCCATCAACAGAGCAATTAAAAAACAAGAGACAGCAAATTTTGGAGTGGCCATTATGGCCAATGTACGTTTGTGTGTACAGTATAGCAGGGAGAAATCAAGATGGTGGCAACAACCGTGATTAAAACCACACCATTTTTTTCATGTGTCAAATGTAAAAAGGGATGGAGCTTCAATCACAGCTATCATGCTGATATTTTGACCCCTCAATCCTGGCCATCCTAACCCAGCACCTCAAATACCGATAATGGCTTTAAATCTAGTCTTTTAAAAGCTAAATGTTCTGTATTGTCTTCCCTTAATAGACAAATGGATGGATCTGCCCACTTATACAAAGAAGATACACTGTCATAAGAAACTATTTCAGACAGAAAACCAACTTGAGCTTTATATATAAATACTCCTTAAAACATTTACTTGGCTGTGGAAAAAATTAGAAGTTCAGCTAAAATGTATGTTACATCAAACCGTGATTGTGTAATTTATTTCCTTAATTAGGATACCATTGTATGTTGCAAACTCATTCCATATGAAGAGGAAGGAATAGTATGTATGCTCACTGCATTGAGTCACTTATAAAGTAATAAAGGTGGGGAAAATTATAAATAAATAAACTTCAAGTAAACTCCCAGGAGGGAGAAGCCTAACTATATTATCTTTGTTAAATCGGCTAATTTCTATAGAAGGTTCTATGCACAATTTGTAAACTGAGTAGTTCAACCACAAATTAAGATTCACAAGCAGGGCCAGGAAAATCTAGCCCAGCATGAATGCAAAAAAGAGAGAAAGCACCCAATACATTCAAAATAAGTCAGTGAAACAAACCAGAAGAAGGGAAGTGGTTTATTAAATGGTCATCTATTTTAGAAGTGAACAGGAAAATCCATTTGCAATTTAATCTCCTTAAAATCTATCCCCATAATGCTATTATCTATCTGCAGTATTGAAATACTGACCTAAATTCAAATCACCATATGCCGAAACGCACAACTTTGTAATACTGTTGAAAAACAAAGCCTATACAACATTGTCTGAAGTAGAATCCAAAAGATGCAGAAAGGATAAAATGGACCAGGTTTAGCCTGGGGAGACAGCTTTATGTGATCAACTGTAAAGATGCCCAAATTTACTTCCAAGGTGATCAGATCTCTGTTGCTAGAGTGACGAGGCAGAAGATCTGTTGCCATGGAAACCAATCAGCATCCTATCAGCTGATTTTTGATAGCTTTATTGAGTGCGAGCCCAGGTTCGGTATCTCAGAGTACGGCTTCAAAATCTATAATTCATTGTTCCAATTTTATTTCTCAATCAGAAAGATGACCACAACATTGCAAATTTGTGGTTTTCAGTCTAATTCCACAGTACAGGGTGGGGAGGGGGGAGTTTGGTTTGCTTTATCTGCTTCTGAGTTTTCCAAATATGAATGAAAATTGAAGAAAAACTGGAAGATAGGCAATAGAAAAAAATATAGCTAGTGGAGAAGAAACCTGTACTTTGACAGGAAGGGGCTCATTTCTAGACGATCAAAGATTTCATTCAATTTCATTCTGACATTATTTTCTGTTTATGTATTTTCTGTTCCCATGGCAACTAATCTAGTTATCTGCTTACAGATAACTGTTTATATTGCAGCTTTATGGAATTGCAGTGTTTAATCATCCCTTAGCATTAACAGGGAAAAGGAATGCTGAAGTCAAGAGAAATGTTCTCTATGGACATCTAGCAAGTTGGACTGCTGATGTGCAGAAGACCTTGCTGAACACAAGAGTAAAAAGGAGTTACACATCAAAAGTATGTGATACCCAAGTGAACACTTAGGGGGTTGATCACTACTAAAATATGCATGGTTCTGCTATCAATAATTTATCAATTCTACAGTTGCTGCCTTCTGAATTAATAAAACCTTGTTGGACCTTCTCACTCAAGCCCTTTCTCACAGCATACAAAACCAACCCAAAATGTCTTCTTCGTATGGCAGCCATGAGACAAGTTTTTTCAATGCACAGCAAGTTCACCAAGTGTATGATACGCTTATGTACTACAAGAAAACTATATCACTGCGTAGGGTGGGTTTCTGGGTAGGGTGGCCATAGGGGTGAGAATTGCAGTTCAGCAGTTTTGGAAGAGAATCAGGTAGGCGGAAACTGATTTATTCTAACCAGCATCGGATTTCCAGTAAAAGGCAGTAGTGTATCCACTTCCCAGAAAGTCTTTTATTTATAGATATAAAATATAAAGTGGATTATTAAGAGATTTTGTACGATAATAAAAGCAAACATGCAATATAAATTTAAAGAGAAGAAAAAATAAGGGAAGAGAAGGGAAGGAAAGGAAAGGAAAGGAAAGGAAAGGAAAGGAAAGGAAAGGAAAGGAAAGGAAAGGAAAGGAAAGGAAAGGAAAGGAAAGGGAAAGAAAGAAGAAAGGAAAGGAAAGGAAAGGAAAGGAAAGGAAAGGAAAGGAAAGGAAAGGAAAGGAAAGAGGAAGATAAGGAAGGCACTATAATAATGTAGACTTCTATTTAAATAGCAATATATTTTTCTAAATATAGAGCTTTTGAATCTCATATTTATATTGCCTATAGATATCGATTCATTTTTTCTGACTGTGATTTAATGATATCATTCACAGACACTCTCTAAATTAGGAACAGAATAATTTTGAGAAGAAACTCAGTTTGGTGTAGTGATTAAGGCATCGGCCCTATATCTAATTTTCTGTACACAAACAGAATGAGAGTGTTGTAATTAAGACAAGTCAAAGATTGATAACTCAATCTTTCTATTTAAAAAGTAAACCGATAAATTCCTGGTGACTACAAGGACAAGTCTGTGTTGTTTTCTTAACAATAATATGGACACCATCATGTTTTCCAGGTTATTTTTTCAACTATTAAATCTAGTCCTTAAGACTGGTATTTCCTCCCACCTTGCAGTAAGCATTTTTCTTGGCAAGATTTTTCAGAAGTGGTTTGCCATTGCCTCCTTCCTGGGCTGAGAGAAAGTGACTGGCCCAAGTGAAACCCAGCTGTTTCATATCCAAGGTAACACTAAGGTTCACGGTCTTCCCATTTCTAGCCAATGCCTTAATCACTATACCAAACTGAGTCTCTTCTCAAAATTATTCCGCTCCTAATTTAGAGAGTGTCTGTGAATGGTATCATTAAATCACAATCAGAAAAAAATGAATTGGTTCTATATGCAATGTAAATATATAAATATGAGATTCTAGAGGAAATAAATGGAAACCACAGCAAAATTATACGTAAAAAATAACTTATGTGTTGCCTTTCTAAATATGTATGAACATTTATTTAACTAACATACATAGTTGCCCATCTCACTAAATGTGATTCTGGGCGGTGTACAAACAAACAAAACAGCCATTAAAAACAATTAAACACAATTATCAATTTGATGGTGTTTTTGACATGAGCGTGCAACAAAGACTTCAGTCATCCTATCATACCCAGAAAAGATCTTAATTAAGATGATGTCAAACCAATTTAAGTTTGCTTTTAAATCATTCAAAAATCACCCACAATAGTTCTTTATTTAACCTGTGTTAAACATTTCCTTGATTTTTCAGACGAGGTGTGCTGTATTGCTCATATGGTGGGAGATTTTGTATTATATGAGACCTAAATGAGTAAACGTCAAAAGGTTCTGGGGAAAATAATAAAGCAATCCTAAGTCTTATGGGTGAATTCACTCATAAATCTGTGCAGCTTTTTGGCAATCACAGCATAATGTTAGTTGGAATCTCAAGGTATTAGCAGTTTGGATAGAAAGTTATGAAGGTAGTCCTACATAGTAATCAGTAAGATCAATAGGAGTCCAGGTTAATAAATGAAGATAGTAAATGAGATCAGCAGGGACCCCAGTTTAATAAGTCAAGGCATCAGGTGGCTATAAATTACAAAGGAAGAATTTGGCCTGGCATTGAAGAGAGAAAAGATTACACAACAGCCAACGGAACTGTGAAGTGGTCAGATCCAGGGGTGCTTCAGATCATTTGCTACCTGGATGAAAGAGCCTTTATTCTCATATCTGAGCTACACAAATCCAAGTAAATACTAGGTGGCAGCAAATTGTAATGGTATGTGGGAGTGACCTTGGATAAGACAAGAGGCAGCTAAGCCCACAGAAGGAATGTGAGCATGGCAAACATCTCAGAAGGGATCTTCTTAGTGTCCTGGACTGTGAAGTCCCAAAGGTGCTTTTTCAAGAGGCAACTAGACTTTCTGGTTTTTCTTTGAAGACGTTTCACTTCTCATTCTTGGATGAGAAGCGAAACGTCTTTAAAGAAAAACCAGAAGGTGCAGTTGCCTCTTGAAAAAGCACCTTTGGGACAACCATGACCTGGATGACTGAGAATCTCCATAATGGATATTTGGACTGTGAAGGTGAGGGAGGGAGGGGGAGAGATGTACTTTCAGACTCGCAAGGTTCTGTTAATATAACCTTACAATAAAGTCAGAACTAGTACCTCTGGGTGTGTTTCTTGTCTATACCTCACAAGGCTGACACAAAGAGTTTTCTGTGTCTCTCTGCTGGCTTTCAGTGGTCATCTAGATTTTTGCAATACAGATGTAGCAGCCCTACCTGCCATTTCCTCCTGCACATGCTTTGCTCAACAGTAGCAGCAGCAGCAGCAGTGGCACCACTCTCCAAAGAATCAAGTGATGTTTGGCCTTCTAAATAGCATCTGAGGTGACCTGGCAGCCAGCATGGCAACCTATTCCAGACAGCAAGATGTCTTTGGTGCACTCATATAGCTCTTTATACAGTGGCTTAGAAAAGTAATGAGTGTAATTTAAGCCCAATTTTCCATTCATCTGGGTTCCCCCTAAAGCAGCTGCTTCATTTCACTTAACAATTGGGCTAGATCTTCTTTTAAAACACACACACACACACACACCAAGCATTTAGCATCTGTGTCTGATTATGAACATTTCTATAAACTTTCCACATAATAGAATGTGAGTTAAACATGCAAGTGGGCATTTAAAATACAAGCTAGAGATCTCTCCTGAATTTAGTAGCATCAGATGGAAAGCACTCTCCTGCTAACTAGCCATGAACCTCAGCAACCACCACAATTGCCCTGCGATGCCCTATGGGAAATCTGAAAAGTGGAGAGAAGTATATACACTCCCATTCCTGACACTGTCAAGAGGGATGAGAAACCTCAGCCCTTAGGACAAATGGAGACATGTAAGTCACCCAGCCTAAATCTCTTGAATATCCACAGCCCTTTCACCACACAGCTGTAGATATTTATTATTTGCCACTCTGTAGCCCAGTTGCAAAACTGATTTAACTTTGCATAAACTGGGAAGATGTAATGTTTGGATAAAAAGGTTTCCCTGTGTTCAACCCAAGAAAAGTTAGAGTTCCAGTCCTATTTGTATCTCTTTTCCCTGTCTCTAGCTTTATCTGCTGCTGGAGTGCAGGGTCCCAGATAAATACACTTCCATCCCAATTTTTTTTGCACAATATACAAAAAATGATGTCACATAAAATACTAATCTCCTTCTACCTAACATTCTAGGAATCTGAAGAACTGAGAGCCATTTCAACTATCTGTGGGCTGCTAAAGTCTGCATGCCATTAAATGGCCAGGATGATGACCACAAAAATCCAACCTTGATGACATTTTGTGGCAATCCACATTTTTGAAGCCCAGATAGGGTAGCTCTAATTTAAATTGTAAGAGCATTAAGTAGGTAATTAACCCTAATAACTAACACTATTCTTCAGCTATTTTTTTACCAGTAGCTCAAAAAATGTTGACATTCATTCATTCATTGAATTATCTCACCTACTGTATCTCACATACATACTGTTGTGATCCTAGGCAGCTCACAACAACCAATAAAAGCAACACGATGAAAACAGATCATACCCTTCCCACCACCCATAATCTTGATCCCTGATTTAATCTCATACTAGTCCAATGCTTGGGGGAAGAGTCAGGTCTTCATGACCTTCCAGAAGGCTAAAAGGTAGACACCCCAACAGATGCGACAGGCTTCTCCAAAGGGCATGAACAACTCTAGCGAAGGCACACTTCTGAGGTTCCATGGAGAAGATGCACCTCTGAGGTCCAACCAGATAACATTTGAGGGAAGGGTCCTGAACAGGGGTGAAATCCAGCAGGTTCTGACAGGTTCCGGAGAACCGGTAGCGAAAATTTTAAGTGGTTTGGAGAACCAGCAAATACCACCTCTGGCTGGCCCCAGAGTGGGGTGGGAATGGAGATTTTGCAATATCCTTCCCCTGGAATGGGGTGGGAATGGAGATTTTGCAGTATCCTTCCCTTGCCACGCCCACCAAGCCACGCCCACCAAGCCACACCATGCCCACCAAGCCACACCCACAGAACCGGTAGTAAAAAAAATAATTGGATTTCACCACTGGTCCTGAAGCATACCCACATCTAGTGGGACAGGCAGACAATCTCAGAGAGAGGCAGTCTGCAAGTAACCTGGCCATGTGCCATGTGTGGCTTTGAAGGTGATGACCAGCATCATGAATTCCACCCAGAAAGCAAATGAGATCCAGTGCAGTTCACACAACAGCAATGCAACACGGGCAAACCATGGAATGCTCAAAACTGCATATGCCCCTGCCCTCTGGACCAACTGGAGCTTCCAGATGGTCTTCAAGGAGAGCCTCAAGTCTAGTTCTTTGCAGAAGATAACAGGAGTGACTAAGGCATGAGTGAGCAAAGCATCCTACATCAGGGAAGGGGAGAAGAGAAAGATGGCTTCAACCATCAACTTCTACATATTTCAGTGCTTTTAATTTGCAGAGGACATCTGCTTAACTTTTTCTGAACTCAGTGCTGGTATAGGAGACTTCCCAGAAACCTTATGTATGGCTGCAGGCCATACTGGAAAATTAAAATTCTGAAAGAAGTCAATGGCAAGACCCTTGTATTTTTGTTGCCAAGAAAACCACACTGATATATCCATGAAATTATCAAGAGTTAAGCTCAACCTGAAGGAAATTGCCTCCATTGTAAGATCAATTTAGCTCCCCTATTGATGGGACCAGGTTTGTCATTCAGTATGTTCATTAGGTTTTGTGCATTGCAAGTACTTAAGTCAGGTTCGGATAGCCATCTGAAAGCAATGGTGCAGGATCACATCAAACAGGATATTAGATACCATTCTTCCAAATCTAATCGTTCAGGATTCTCGTAATAATAATGATATATTTACTCATTTGAAATTCAATGCCTTACATAAAATCCTGCTTGGATGCAATTGCTACTTTCTCCCCAGACAGCTTTCCTGAATACTCAAGCAGGTTCCCCTCAAAACAGAAGGTAGCTTGTGTGTTTTCGTAAAGCACAGCTAGTTTATGGGAAATGTAAGAGGCTGCTTTGTGTAGCTATTACAGGAGGATGTTTTAATGGCTTGGGTCAAGCAGATAACACAGAGACTTCCTCTCATTTCACAGCTCGGGCTAACCTTATCACACTCTCACAAACTGCAGTTTGTCTCCCCTGCATAAATGAAAAGGCTTTCTGTCTCTCCAGAATATGAGGATTCAATTACATTAAGAAGCGATTAATTCAGAAGTTCAGCTATTCACTGGGGCTTGCAAAGTCTGCTGCCAAGAGTACAACAGTATTTCGGTAAACAGAGGTCTCCGTTTCCACAAATCGCCAGTCAATCATGCTCTAAACCAAATGAGGATTTCAGTAAATTGCGTCATTTGATTTTATCATATAAGAAGATAATATCAGGAATATGGCCCTTCATTCTCTAGAGCAGTGTTGTTCAAATACAATCCTAAACTGCATTAATAGACGGATACAATCTAGGACTAGGGAGGTACTAATACCATTCTATAAAGCCTTAGTTAGACCACACCTAGAGTACTGCATCCAGTTTTGGTTACCACACTACAAAAAAGACGTTGAGACTCGAGGAAAAGTGCAGAGGATGAATTCAGTTTTAATGGTTTTCCCCTCACCTCTTTCCTTCTATCATCAGGCCAGACAAGGAATAATGGATGGAAACTGAACAAGGAGAGATTCAACCTGGAGATAAGGAGAAACTTTCTGACAGTGAGAGCGATCAACCAGTGGAACAGCTTGCCTTCGGAGGTTGTGAGAGCTCCAACATTTGAGACTTTCAAGAGGAGATTGGACTGCCATTTGTCTGAAATGGTATAGGGACTCCTGCTTGAGCGGGGGGTTGGACTAGATGACCTTCAAGGTCCCTTCCAACTCTATTAAGCTATAATAATAAATATAGCAACTTTAAGATGTTGGACTTCCATTCCCAATATTCCCCAGCAGCATGCTGGCTGCAGAATTCTGGGAGCTGAAGTCCACACATCTTAAAGTGGTCAAGTTTGAACAACACTGGTTTAGATGCACTGAAGAGTACAGTGGAATATCAGATGACTTTCTGCATCTTTGCTTTTTTGAATTATGTATCTAAGCGGCAGTGTTGATGTTTTCATTTTAACAATTGGTTTCCAATATAATTTATTAAACGCCTCTATAACCCCATATTCTTAAGAATTAAGACTAAAGTCATGCAGATAGTTTGCAAGCTATTTTTTCTTAGTAAGTTTTTCAGCATAAATGTATCAAGGAAGTAATTATTTTCTCCAGAAACCTAAGTGAGTTCCAGAATTTTGAAACAGTGGAGTTTTGATGGTTACCATAATCTTCCAAGGCTTCACAGACACCCAATAATACATAAATACATAAAAGAGAGAGAGAGAGAGAGAGAGAGAGAGAGAGAGAGAGAGAGAGAGAGAGAGAGAGAGAGAGAGAGAGAGGAATGGAATAGAGAGAGAGAGAGAGAGAGAGAGAGCAAGAACTGTTCACATGCTAAAATCATTCATTAAATATCATTCTATATATGTAATCCAGCACATTCAAAAAATGGTGCTATAACTAAACATTCATAACCGAGGTAGATTCCTGCTTTGTTGGCTTGTGTTGACATCAATTACACATGATATCCTTGCAGAAAATCAAATATGTTCTAGCAAAATCTTCTTTAACATGGTTTCATACCGATTTTTCAGCTAGCATGGTCAAAGAAATTTTGGGAGTTTTTATCCCATGTCTGGCTGGGAAGCAAATTCTAAAAACTATACGCCATTTCTCTCCTTATTTATTAATTTTTAAAAAACATAGTAAATGCATACACTTTTTGCTTGTCCTCACTGAGTAACATATACTGTACATACACACACACACACACACACACACACACACACACACCTATATGAAATAGGAATTGTATTGCTAACACATATGGAGGGAAGCAGATGGGGGAAACCCACAATAGGAAACATTTGGTGTGTCAGTATCTCTCAACCAGTGATACCTATTCCCTATGAAGAATACACAAATACTCCAGGTGGGATGTGAACCAACTTAGTGTTTAATTTTCAAAATTGTCAAATTTCAGAGTCATCATCATAATTCAAAAACAAGGGATAAAGTGGGAACTTCTAAAACCAACAGCCAATCTCCGGCCATCAACACACCCATCAACCAGTAGGAAGGCACCACATAAATATGACTCATGGAATAGCCCAAAGCACATATTCCAGTAGAGAGAAGTTCCCTGAAGATGGGCTCCAGCATGAGTCTGAAAGCTCGGAAGAGTAGACCTCTGGTCTCAGTTCACAGACTCAGGATGGATCTTGCAACATTATCCTGGGACACATATATTTGCCTTCCTTCCTAAAACCACTTGGGACTTTTATCCTAGATTTAGCTACTCAGGAACATTGGAACTGGGCTCACCTTAAGAAGGTTGCTGGATCCCACTGAAATCTTGGCATTTACATGGGGTCTTTATCAGGGGTGGGTTGATTTTGGATCAATTCAGTTCTGTTGGGGCTAATTTAAAAACATATACGTAATATTAAACATGGTCTTTGTTACCTCCTTGTGTTTCTCGGTAGTGACAAGCGGAAGATAAAGACTAAGAAAGCTAACTTAAGTGTAATAATTCATTAATATAGGATTCTTGGAAAACCAAGGCTTCTTTATAAAGAAGCCTGAAGTTTTGCCATAATAAGTACTCCTACTTATTAAACACAGGAGTGAGAAAATGAATAGAGGAATATTTCTTGCTTCATCCATCAAACCAATTATCCTTAGGAGCACTGTGTGGTAGACAGTTTGGTGACAGCTGGATGCCTTTGCATAACACTAGAAAGAACTCATAAAATGAGAGGAGAAAAAGATTCATTAAAGGCTACAGCAGCGGTTCTCAACCTGTGGGTCGCGACCCCTTTGGGGCTCGAACGACCATTTCACAGGGGTCGCCATGTGCGTTAGCCCACCATCTTGGTGCCACCGTCACTGCAGGGGTGAAAAGGTCCCGGTTCGGCCGTGCCTGCGGGTCGCCGGACAGCTGATAGTGTCGGAAGTGGGAGACTTCGCCCGGACGCCGCCATTTGGGTTCTTTTACC
>QLTV01012194.1:986452-998240 GCA_003457575.1 Thermophis baileyi
ACTTTTCAAGCCCATTCTGCCAGTATGGAAGTACAAGCAGTCCTTGTCTTATGACCGATCACTTAGTAACCTTCAAAATTACAACAGACTGCCCCCCCCAGCTGTACTTAGTTTCAAAATTCTGATGCCCCCCCCCATAGTCAAGTGACCGCATTTCTAGAATTGGCAATGAGCTGGCATTTATGGCTATTTGCTGCATCCTACACTCATTAACCTCGACTTTACGATATTTTTGCCAAAAACTGGCATTTATTTTTGGGTTTTGGCAAACAAGCCCCATGGTAAACAATAGGTTCACCTAACAACCATTGCATTCACTTTACAAAAAAGATTGTTAAAAAGGTCTGGTTACATGGTGTCCCAATTTATAACCATCACAACTTATGACCATAGTTGAGGACTACCTGTATCTTCCATTTTTGGTCAGCAATACCCACCAATAAGTCCACACATGCTCTTTATCTCACATTAGTGAATTCTCCTGCCCTCTTACGGAAAATAAGTTGAAAACCTGAAGAAATCATAGTACTTGGGTGACACATAACATATGTTTCATGTACCTGAGCAACCTACCTCTTCTTTTCATTTTCACTCAACACTACCAAAATCAAAACTCTGAAAAAAGGTCTAAGATGCGTAAAAGAGCAAGCCCTGAATAAAGTCTACCAATTAATAGCTAATTATACACAAGTGCAGCCTAAAGCTAGAAACTGACTCAGATTCCAAACAACCCAAAACGAATCTCCTAGAAAGCCTAATCCTATTAAAGTAAAAGTAGAGAATTTGGAAAATCTAATCACATCCCTTTGAGTGGTTTTATTAATTAAGCTAACCGCATTTTGAAAGAGAAGATTTTATATCAGGAAGAGGCTGCATGCAATGAACAAGGGGTTTTTGGACATCAGGTTGACAGTGCTTCTGAAACTGGATGAGCCACGAAAGTGGAAATGTTGCGTTAATCAGTATTCATTCCTCCTGAAATATTGACACCACACAAATTAAACTATGTAGGTCAGGATAAAGCTACTTTGTCTTTTTTTTTCTCATGTTATTAGCAAAATATTCCAGGTTATCAAGGCCAAACTTAAAAGTCTTTTTCTTTAAAAAAAAAAAATCATTAAAATATTTACTTCCATTTTAATTCAGAACTTTCTTTAAATAAGCAGTGCTTCTGGTATGTGCAGTTTACCTAGCTATAATTTTGTATTCAGTTCCTAGAAGTTTGGGAATGGGAAGCATAATGCTACAGTGGTTCTTCTCCTTTCTCAGAATCAGTTCCAGTCAGTTTGGGGAGTAGGGAAGCTTAGTCCTAGCCGTCTGCTTTGCAGAGGGTCTCCAGGCTCCACCCTCTCTCCATTCCTTCTAACATCTACATCAGGGGTGTCAAACTCACGTTGTCATGGTGGCGTCACGTGACATATCACAACTTTTTTTTCCCTTCGCTAAACTGGGCGTGGGCATGGCCAGCACGTGATGCATCCGGCCCGCAGGCCACAAGTTTGACAGCCCTGATCTACATGAAGCTCCTGGGTGAGGTCATAAGTTAATACAGAATGAGGTTCATCTGTCCTGGGCTGAGAAGATGATACCATCAAGGTTCTTTGCCAAATCTGAAGGCTGCAGAAATCTAGTTAGGAAAGGTTTCAGCCCAACTCTGGCAAAATTAAACAGCTGTAGGTTTTTAGGTTTTCCAGATAATTTTCCAGATTTGACTCAGGCTGGGGTTGCTTACTCATATGAGGTGGGTAAAATGAGGACCCAGATTGTTGGGGGCAATATGCTGACTCTGTAAACCGCTTAGAGAGGGCTGTAAAGCACTATGAAGCGGTATATAAGTCTAAGTGCTATTGCTATATACACACTTGGAAATCCTCTGGGACTTGTGGCTCTTGCTCAAAGGGCAGGTGACAACTGTGGCCATCATTGCACAATTCCATCGTGTGTGCCAGTTGTGGTTATTTCTAGACTGGGAGACCTTGCTTACAGTCACTCATACCTGAGTCGCCTTTTGTTTTGTTTTTTTGGATGTACTGCAAAGTGCTATACATGGGGCTGCCCTTGAACAGAATTTAGAAGATGTAACTGGTCCAGAATGGAGTGGTGCAGGCAGTTTTGGACAGACCACAGTAAGCCCATGTAACATCGCTGTTTCACAAGCTGCATTGATTCTCAGTAGGCTTCCAGGCAAGAGAGGCATGCTCCAGATCCCATCCGCAAGAGAGTGTCTTCTACCAGGACCCAGGTAGAAAACTTTTTCTACCGTGGTGCAGAGGTGGGTTTCAGCAGGTTCTGACCAGTTCTGGAGAACTGGTAGCGGAAATTTTGAGTAGTTCGAAGAACCGGTAAATACCACCTCTGACTGGCTCCCATCTATTCTCTGCCTCCCGAGTCCCAGCTGATTGGGAGGAAATGGGGATTTTACAGTATCCTTCCCCTGGAGTGGGGAGGGAATGGGGATTTTACAGTATCCTTCCCCTGGAGTGGGAAGGGAATGGAGATTTTGCAGTATCCTTCCCCTGGAGTGGGGAGGGAATGGAGATTTTGCAGTATCCTTCCCCTGCCACGCCCACCAAGCCACGCCCACCAAGCCACACCACGCCCACCAAGCCATGCCCACAGAACCGGTAGTAAAAAAATTTGAATCCCACCACTGCCGTGGTGCCTGTCTTTTGGAACATCATCTCCCCCACCTCCAAGATCAGACCTTCTTGACCCTGTTGGCTTTTGCAAAGCATTAAAAACTTGGTTTTTCCCTGCAGCTCTGATAGTAATTACTGTATATTATTGTTCAGTGTTCAGTTATTTTCAGGATGCTACTTTATCTTATCTTTTATTATTTATGTTTTTAATCATCGGTGGGGTTTTACTTTGCTCTTTTGTTTTGTTAGCCTTCCAGAATCACACATATCAGAGGCTGGCCATATAAATCTATTAAACAAACAAACTGAAGATGCTCGTTAAAGCTCTTTGTGACACAGCAGCAGGTTACCTCTCTCCATTTTTTTCTGTCCATTCCACCAGATCCAACAGAGATGGCATGCTCCAAGAATGAATGCATTTCTTGTATGCATTCCTAATCTATTCTTTCTAGGCCAGGAGGGCTAGCAAACACAATTCTTCTTAAGATTGTTTTCCAACTCGCACAATTTGGAGAATGAGCCTTCCAAGGATCACAAGAATGGGGTCCATTTGCAGGATGGTTTGAGGTGACCTCAATAGGAAGACCATACCCCAAATAGGATAGGCATGGCTTCAGCTACAGAAAATGGCAAAGGTAAGGGGACCTGGGCATGGTTGGGCAGGGAGATGTCTTGGGCCTCTTGGATGTGGTGGGGCAGGGAGAGGGCCCTTTCCCCAATGTTCCACTTAATGACCCCACGATCACTTAACAAATGCAACTGGGAGAGTTGGGACTGTGGTCATTGAACAAAAAGGTCACATAGGCATCTCACTTAATGGCCACTTCACTCAATGACCAAGATTCCAGTTCGAGTTGTAGTCATAAATTCAGAACTACTTGTTAGTCTTTTAAATAAATATATACCATACATTATAAAACTCATTCCCTCCCCAAATAGGTATGCTAGGAGTGCAACTCCCATATTTTTGCAAGGATATTCTAATAGGCTCAAATTAGGGAAGTTTGCTTAAAGGCATTGTTCCACTTAGGATTCTTGAAGCAGCACCAATCCAGTAGCTAGCATTACATCTCACAATAGTGAATTCTATCATTTCTGTCTTTTGTGCGCAGGAGCACTACTTTAGCCCTGAACCTCCTACCATTCAATCTCATCAAATGATCTCAGCTTCTAATAATAGGAGAGATGAAGATGAAGGAGAAACTTCCTCTAAAATATTGTGGTATGCAAGGTTTTATGAATACAGGAGACAGGCCAAGGGAAGAGCCAAAGCAACTTTAATTGTGCATTCGCTATAACCAGTAGGATGCCCAGTCATGTTTTGCTTCTCTTTTGCTTCTTTGCTGTTTTTTTTTCCCCCTACCACTGAAATAAAGCTCAAAACCCTATCATCTTTCCTTTGGTAGAATAGACATAATGGTTGTAGGCACAGAGCTGAAAGAGTGAGGGAAATTACCCTGAATGAAACAATGTTCCTTTTTACCAGCAGGTAACATGGCAATAGATTTTTATTTTATGCACAACAGGTCTTCCAAATTGCTTTTCCTTCCTTGGGGGTGCATAACATGCAATTGCTGGAGAAAAACCCAGATGACAATGAAGATCAAGGTTGGTTTCCCTTCCACAAGCTAGGGAAATTGACAGGAGTCTGTTTTGGGAAAAAATACATATCATAGCTGATAGTTTAGTCTGGAAACCTGGAAGACAATCCATTGGGAAGTAACATCCTTGCAGTTCAAATAGCCAGTGCCATTCTTTTAATTGCAGCATCGATAATTTCTAAAAAATTTAAATCACAACATGTTTTAGATTTCTTTTTCTTCTTTCTTTTCTGTATATAATAGTCAATGGAGCGACAATGATTCAAGAACATTAGATTAAAAAAATTAACTGGAAGGGAGGGGGAAAACACCCTGTGCCTCTTTTCTTAATGAAGCTGCATTAAAATGCCAAAACTGAATTATAAACTTTAGATTTGTTATGATTATGGAAATATTGTGTATTGTTGGAATTGATGGCTATAGACTTTATTTTATGTGTTTATCTACTTATTTAAATTGAAAGGACAGGGTGTTTTATTAGAGACATTCGATTATAGAAATATTTAGTTATATGTGTAGTTGTGGAATTGTTATTATGATGCATTTAAGGCTTATATGTTTCATTTAGAATAAAAGACTATGATATTATATATCGGTGTTACAATTTGACTGGTATGTTTACCTTTCATATTTTGTATCTGTTTTTTTATTAAACTAAAAGAATTTTAGTGAATTTTTTTTTTAAGTCCACATCAAAATGTCTTGTTGTGTTGTGTGGTAGGACAGACCTGGCACTTTTCTTTTTCTTTCTTTTTGCACCTTCCCTAGGTTGGGACCTCCAGGTGAATTCCCAAAGGTGCTTTTGCATCCAAGAAGCGAAACATCTTCAGGGAAAAATAAGAAAGCCCAGTTGCCTCTTGAAAAAGCATCTTTGGGACAACCATGACCTGGATGACTGAGAATCTCCATAGACTCCAGGTGTATCGGATAACAGTCCCATTATCCCAACCAGCAAGACTCAACTGAGTGTTAGGATTGTAATTTTATAGGCTGAGAGGCTCACCTTGGCAAAAGCTGAATCTAAAGTCACACTGATTTGCCCTTAAAACAATAAGAATAAACATGACACTTTCATTCTTCTATTCATTCAACTTGTTTGCAGAGCTGATTCCCTTTAGTCAGATTTTATGCATGTATTTGTGTAGTTTTCTTTTTAAAAGGTTTACCATTATCTTCCTGTTTTTCCCCTTTTTGACTTCCCATCTATAGCCTTAGCGTTCCTGATGGTCTCTTATACAAGTACTGATCAGGTAAACTTTCCTCTTGGTCAGCCAAAGTTCATAAGGGTCCCAGGTATGGATCTGCAAAGTTTAAATAAGCTTTTCCTAAATGTACAATATTAATAAAGGTATTAATAAAAGTATCTCACAATGAATCTTCAGAATCTAAGCTAGCATAAAAGCCCTAATACAAATATCTGTGCAGCGAACAAAGGCTAAATATAGGCAGAAAGAAAAGAAGATCATATAAGATGAAAATCCTTTAGAAAAAAACTGAACTGGCTTTTCCTCCCACGTCTTATTTTCACAATCATCTTCTGAGGTAGATTTCCTTAAGAGATTAAGATAAGCCTAGTAAACGACAGGACTGACTAGGGATATGAACTTGAGATTTCTCAAACTGAGTCTGGTAAGGAAGGAGTGGCCTAGATGAGAAGTCCCCAACCCCAGGTCCGTGGACCGGCACTGGGCCGCGACACACCAGAAACCGGGCCACACAAACAAGCGAAGCTCCATCCACGGGATGCAAGCAGCACACGAAACCACGCCCCCACCGGTCCGCGGAAAAGCCTCTCTCCATGGAACCGGTTCCTGGTGCCTAAAAGGTTGGGGGCCGCTGGCCTAGATGCCCTGGACATTCTACTGAACTACAACTCAGAGCAACCTTTACCAATGACCACATCTGCTGGAGTTGCCAGGAATTGAAATTCAGCAACTCCTGTGCTTTAATTATTCTATAGAAGTTCCGTCTATGCAAATTTTCTCATCCTGCAAGACAAACTGTTCTTGTCACACTATCCTCCTACACACCTAGACATACATAATAATCAACCCACTGTAAGTCCAGATGGCAGGGGGATCATCTAAAGGAGGCAGCAACTGATTCCAATGATCATTCGCAACTCTCACAGCCAGAGGACAGGTCAGGCAGAAATCTTACCTGGGTTCACCTCTTGGGGGTGCAGGGTGCAGCTACTGCAGATGTCACTGTTTCCAAACACTATAGCTCTTGCCTACAACTGTGGTTTCTAGCTCTCCAGAAGGGACCCCAGGCTTCACTGCAGTTGCCAGGTGAACAGTTTGTCAGGTGCAGTTGTCATGAACCAGACCAAATCAGCTAGATATGATCCTTGCTTTATGAAAATGTGAAGTAGATGCTTTTGCAGGTGTACAGATTTCTATGAGAAAGGCTGCAGAATGCATGGATATTCTTTGTTCATTGTGCAACATATCTGCAATGAAGCGTCCAGGTTCAACACAAATGTCATTTTCAGGTAAATTCAGGGGCAACTCTTTGATCTATCTATGAGCCAGTTATATTCAGTGAAACCCTATGAGATCATCTTATTAATTTGATAGAAGTAGTGTTCTGCATGCTGTAAGGATGCCAGCTAATCAGAGAACTGCTCAATTGTTTTAACAACAGTTTCATTGGCAGCAATCAGCAGGCAGCATCTTCTCCAGTAGAAAAAGAAAATACCTGTGAAAGTTCATAAAGTTGTTGACAACCTTAGTATGATTCAGTGGTGGGTTTCAATTTTTTTACTACCGGTTCTGTGGGCGTGGTGTGGCTTGGTGGGTGTGGCTTGGTGGGCGTGGCAGGGGAAGGATACTGCAAAATCTCCATTCCCTCCCCACTCCAGGGGAAGGTTACTGCAAAATCCCCATTTCAGCTGGGACTCGGGAGGCAGAGAATAGATGGGGGTGGGGCCAGTCAGAGGTGGTATTTACCGGTTCTCCGAACTACTCAAAATTTCCGCTACCGGTTCTCCAGAACTGGTCAGAACCTGCTGAAACCCACCTCTGGTAAGATTTACTCCTTGTTTTTCTCTCCCTTTCTCACAGAACTGAGCAACTACAGCACTTACATTATATTACACCTCTAATACAGAAATTTGGGTGCACGTGCAGATAGAGTGACAGAACAGTTTTCCTCTCAAAATGTAGGTTAAATGTCTCTTATATCCAGAAGAGGGGATTTGCTGGTCCTCCATGTCACAGCAGACGATAGCATTTTTTCTACTGGTGATACTTCTGATCGTTGGCTGCTTCTGATCAGCATTTAATTCCACTATCCAGAGAACACAGAAGTCCCATCCTTTATTTTTGTTACTTGACATTTCAATCATCTGGTAAGATTTCCATTATTCAGCCAAACATGGAAAAGTTGCAGCAGGAAGCACATCAGATAGAAATAAGCCATCTATGATCTTCCAGGTACAGGTAGTCCTCCACTTACAACAGTTCATTTAGTGATCATTCGAAGTTGCAATGGCAGTGAAAAAAGTGACTTATGACCGTTCTTCACACTTAGGACCATTGCAGCATCCCTATCATCACGCAATCAAAATTCAGATGCTTGGCAACTGACTCATGTTTATGACGGTGGCAGTGTCCCAGGGTCATGTGATCTCCTTTTGTAACCTTCTGACAAGCAAAGTCAATGGGGAAGCCAGATTCATTTAATAACCGTGTTACTAACTTAACAACTGCAGTGATCCACTTAACAACTGTGGCAAGAAAGGTCATAAAATGGGGTATATGTCTTAACTTACTTAAGTCTCCCTTAACAAATGTCTCACTTAGCAACATAAATTTTGGGCTCAATTGTGGTTGTAAATCAGGGAGTAGCTATAATGCAGAATCTCACCTCCCAACATTGCTCACCATTCACTATAATTCGGGCTGCTGGTACCTCTCTTTCTGTAATGTCTGAAAGGCCATCATAGCTTTTCCCTCTTTGACCTAATAAATAAGTCCCATTGAACCTAATGAGACTAAAATCCAAGAAAACATTTTTAGGGCTCTGCTGTAAATGGCTATTTTCCATTTTTGTTAACAATTCTGATAAATGTAATAATAATGCAATCTGGGTGCATAATACAGCCGGCAATTACTAAATATGACTAGTGTTTTGAGACATTGGACTTCCAGTGGCTAAAACTGTCAGCAGGAAGCAGAAAATAAGCCACATTTCTTAGAATAAAAGCTTTAGAATATCAATCTTCAAATATTTCCCACTGTGCTATCTCAGTCAATGAAGTTCCAGGAGTGATTCTTTTTTCTTATTACATCCTAAGCAGGGTGCTATTGACCAAGTAACTTCTTTGAAAGATTACCAAGCTGAGGACGTTGAATGCTGCCAGGTCTTAGAAGGAAGGAAATCAACTCTGGCTTCCATCTTACATCCTGTTACTTACAATGGGTTCAGATTTCCTTCTAAGTTGATATTCTTAAGATCAGGAATATCATCTTAGAGAAACTAAAATTGTAATGTGAATTGGTCACATCTTATACTTTTGAACTGTTACCCTTCAATAATCGGAGTGTGTTCCCAAAGTTTTGAGATCGTTGTTTTTTAAGGAAAACAAAAAAAATGCACACCTTGTGAAAAGAATAGACAAAATTGTATTCAGAAAAACGTTGGAGGATGAAGTGCTGTGTGTTTGCATGCAATGGCATCTGCAGGAGGAATCAGAGCAGTTTGACTTAAGATCCATTTCTTTGAATATGTGTTGTGACACTGAATAATGAACTTCCATCACTGTTAGAAAGTCTGTTTATATACAGCACCACAGAGCTAACAAAGACTACAGTCACCATGTGCTTTACTGCTCAACTGTTTAACTGCAACAGGAAACAGGAAACTCTATTTAGAGCAAAAGGACATAGAGTATATATATACCATAGATCCAAACTTGTAAACACTGCCATCTACTGGCTGAATATTACTGTAGTTGTTGCATAAATAGAAAATATAAGGGGTCTCTTTTCTTTCTTTAGCTTTTTGATGTAAATAAATAGATATATATGTAATTATAAAAATATAAGAAATAGAAATTGGAAATATAATGGGAGACTCAATCTATTTAATATAGAAAAGTATAAGGAAATAGAGATAGTCAAAAATAAAGGTAGTAATATGGAAAAGTGTAAATAATAGCGAAAATGTAATGAAAAAGCTGTAAAAGTGGTTCGTTTTTTCTATGTTTGTTTTGTCGTATGTTTTTGTATGTTGTTTTTTTATATGTTGTTTTTAAAGGAAAAAACCAAATAAAGAGTATTTTTTAAAACAACAACAACAGGGGTGGGTATGGCCAGCACGTGACGCATCCGGCCCACGGGCCGCGAGTCTACAATCTATCAGGAGAAAAGTTAAACAGCATGTGCTTTATGTATTTATACCTGGAAGCAAAAAGCAGAAGGAAGTATCTTGGATTAGCAGTCTTTTAGACAATAAGCAGGTTTCAGACCTCCAGCTGGAAAGGAAACCAATAAACTAATTTCAAAAGTTTGATTGGAACTATAGTTTATTGATATACACCCATGCGACACAAACTTGAAAACCTGGCAGTATTATTATTTTTTGTGCGTGTGTGTGTGCCTCCTTCTCTTGCCAGGGAGTTAAGACAGAACCTGAAGTCTGTTTTTTCCTGTTTTCTTTATTTCCCAACCTTAAATATGTTTTGGTTCACGTTTTTGTAACCATCACTGAAATGGTTTCTCCAAGGTTATCTCTGTAACTCTCTGCAGCACACCAAGCCAAAGTCGGAGTAGATAGAGAGTAAGTAACTACTCCCAATCTATACTCTATTGACTCCTTGTGGTCAATAGGTCATCCATTACTGAGAGTTCTGAATCTGGCTGCCAACAAAGAATGTTTAGAAAAACAGTGAACATGCAATTATATAAATGTTTGTACCTGCTATTAAAAAAAATTGAAATCTTTGTTTAGTAGAACTTGATTGATTGATTGATTGATTGATTGATTGATTCATGATTCTTTGCAGCTACATAGATGGACCTTATTCAGGATGATAGTGGAAATGGGATCAAACAAGTCTAAGATGGTTGAAATAATAAAGAAGAAAAATGAAAGGAATAAAACTGCCAGTCCTTATTTTAGATTACATTGGATGCAAATGAAGCAAATCTTTTTCACATAGGCAGGGTAAAGCACTAGGTCAGTGATGGCGAACCTATGGCACGCGTGCCACAGGTGGCACGCGGAGCCATATCAGAGGGCACGTGAGGTGTTCCCCTATGTCAGCTCCAGTGCGCATGCACGCATTGGCCAGCTGATTTTTGGCCTTGGGGAAGGCCCTTTTGCCCTCCGGAGGCTTCAGGGAAGCTTCCTGAAGCCCCGGAGTGCGAAAAACGGCCCAACGGGCAAACCGGAAGTTCGGAAAAATGCACTTCCGGTTTGCCGTTGGGCCGTTTTTCGCCCTCCGGAGGCTTCAGGGAAGCTTACTGAAGCCCCGAAGTGCAAAAAAGGCCCAACGGGCAAAATCCGGAAATGTGTTTTTCCAAACTTCCAGTTTGCCAGTTGGGCCATTTTTCACTGTCCCAGGCTTCAGTGAGGCCTTTGCGCATTCACGGGGAGGGCGGGGGGTTGTGTGCATGCGCAGGGGGCAGCGCGGGGGTGTGTGTGCGCATGCGTGGGGGGGAGGGAATGGGTGTGGGCACGTGTGCGTGCGCTAGCGCACGCACACACACCCTTTTGGCACGCGAACCAAAAAAGGTTCTCCATCACTGCACTAGGTTTAAAAATATTCAGAAAGTGTGAGATGTGTGATTTCTCTTTACAATAGCTGGCTCAAATTTCTCTTTGTTTTAAAAAAAACAAAATAAAAGCCTAAAAGCAAGATCATTTATGAGATCCTAAGTTACCAGAGCGTAACCATCAAAACAACAATTCAATTTGATTAAAATATATATATATTCTTTGCACGCTTTAAAACAGGAAGTTGGCAGATGCCAAAGGAAATAAGTAGATCACCATTATCTGCAGCCTTTCATGATAGAAGGTTTCTAATGAATGACTGCGATGAAAGCCATATTTCCTGGTTGTATGTGCAAGAGTCATTTCTTACTCTTTTAATCCAGAAAAGATTGCCCCACAGCCTGAATATACTAGGCCTGCCACTGAGAAAATTTGTATTCTACTGTGTTTCAGGGTAAAAATAGTGATAAGGGGCGTTGGTCTTACCTGATACGCCTCTTCTCATAGGGTGGAGCTAACCTCCAAGAATGGGATGACACTGTCCCTTCAGCCAATGAGGACTGAGTCTGCCAAATTGTATATCTTCGTCCTCTTGCCTCATTATCCCCTCTTTGACGAAGAACGAAGCACAGACTCGCCGTGTAGCTCCCAAGGTCAATACACAAATAAAAGATTACAATTTGCCGCCCAGGATGTCCAGCAGGTCATAATATCACGGCCAGGAGTCAGTCTAGAGAAACCTAGGGCGGGATTGGAGGTTAGCTCCACCCTATGAGAAGAGGCGTATCAGGTAAGACCAACGCCCCTTCTCCATAGTGCGTGGAG
>QLTV01012194.1:1002973-1022924 GCA_003457575.1 Thermophis baileyi
TAAGCTCAGCTGGCCGTCGGCCACTTGAGCGCTAACGCTCCTGTGGCAATGGATCGTCCGATCAACGGGTAGGCCAGACCGCTTAAAATAGGAGCCGGGATTGCGAGCAAGCAGCGAAGCTCTCCAAGGCCACAAACGGTCGGAGGGAATCAACCCCCCTGAGGAAAAAGGGCCCTCGGCTCAAGCCGAAGCCAACGGCTCAAGCCGTAGCGACGACTGCCCTCGACCCAGTGACAGATGGAGACAGTCAGCTGGGGAGACTCACGGATTGAAGACAGGTGGAAATTCCTCACAGAATGGGAGCAAGAATACACGAACGTCCTTTCAGGCTGAGGACTGAGTCAAAGAGGGGATAATGAGGCAAGAGGACGAAGATATACAATTTGGCAGACTCAGTCCTCATTGGCTGAAGGGACGGTGTCATCCCATTCTTGGAGGTTAGCTCCACCCACTATGGAGAATAATAGTAGCTAAGTAACAGGGCATGCCATCAGGAGGTGGGGGTAGGGGGGATCTCTCCTGTTGCTAGGTTGTTTAAATAAAACACTTGCAGTTGCAGAGAGCACAACAATGAGTTTCGCTCCCATTGACTTGACTTCATCATTACCTTTGTCAATCAGGGATCTAAATCATTGGAGAGCTTGCAAATATAACGGATCCTTCTCTTCATAGTCTATCCCAATATGTCAATGGTCAGGTGGGATGGCTAGCTGAAGGAACCCAGCAGGCACAGCCCAAACCTCCCATCCCAGATGGTTATAACCATGTCACTTAGAATAGCCTGTTAAGCCAGTGACAAGCACCAATTATCCCATCCACCAAAGTTTCATCTGGGACGGACTTTCATACAATTCGGGCATTAGGCAAAGAACTTTTCATTTATCCAGGCATATGAATCATGGCAGCTGTTTTATTAATTGCTTTCACATTTTTTCTGTTGTAATTATTTTTCTGACATTTTTTCCCTTTTAAACAGGTGCTTTTGCTTTTTTTTTTTTTTCCCCTTTTTAACAGGTTTTTTTTTTTTTTTTTTTTTTTTTTTTGCATTTTAATCCTCTGGAAGCCATCCTAGAAACTAGTTTGAAAGTTCCACCAATGAGTGTCTGGGTTGTATGTGTGTGTTTGTATAGTACACACTCACGCGCCAGAAATTAATTTGTTTTGGGGAGCATGGGATGTGAAAACCATTTCTTTCCTTTTTGAAGTACAGTATCGATTTTGAAATGGAGGGTTTCTCTTTGCACTGCTACAAAAAAAGGTTTTCACAAAATTCCAGTCTCCTCACATTATTTCTCTTTTGCCCTAGACTCTTGAGTAACATTTAACTGCAGCTTCACTGTGACTAAGGGTGCCACATTAGAGATGAAAAAATTGCACTGTTTTTCTAGCCATCATGTCCCTTTTGCTATTACCACACATGGAAAACCTGAGATAAACAGCATTTCCAACCCAATCAGCACATATGATGCTTTGCACAGCGTGTGTTTAACAACTACATGAAGGCACTGAGTGAGGCCGCTCAACAGCAGGGGTACTGATGAAACCCAGCTCTACATCTCTGCTCAGACCAATCAAGCCAGGTTCAGTCTTTGTGTCGTCAGACTGTAACATCTGGTTGGGGATGAACAGGCTTCAGCTCAACCCAAGCAAAGCCAAATGGCTTTGATTTTAGGGTCTGCTGGATCTGGGGATTCCCCACACCCAGTTCTGGATTGGGTTGCACTGCCTCATAGACAACTGGTGTGAAATTTGGTGGTCTCTTGGATTCACAGCTCCTACTCAACCAGCCGAAAGCAGTTGTAGTCAGGACAGCTTTTCACACGATTATGTTACGTATCAGTTGCACCCTTTCCAGGATCCGGAGGCACCGCACAGTTCCTCATGCTTTGGTTATCTCCTGGGTGGATTACTTCAATACACTCTACATGGGGGTGCCGCCCCTGAAGAAGATCTGGAAGTTGCAACTGGTCCAGGGTAGACTGGCAGAAACAATTATGGGGCTGCCTTGGGAAGGCCACATTACATCTTTGCTTCATGAGCCAAGCTCATTGGATCCCAGTAGGCTTCCAGATGCCATTCAAGTGCTGGGTATCAGTTATAAAGCCCTTATGGCATAGGACAAAGCTATTTGAAGAACCACCTCTCTCCAAATTGTCTCTATCCCGGCTGTCAGATTTGGCAAAAGAGACATGCTCCGGGTCCCAGTGCATATCCCCTGGTAAGGCCCTAGGGAGCCAGGCTCTTCTGTCATTGGGCCAGGCCTCAGAAAGATGATTCCTCCTGAGATTACATTAGCCTCCACCATTCAGAAAATCTGAATAGATGTGTTTATTCTGCCCTGTGTCAACCCTGAAGCTGGCCTGAGTGAGGCCATTTTCTGAGCTTCAGTGTTGCCACACTGGAGCTGAGGGATAGGGAGGGGGGGAATAGAGATAGAGGGGGTTGTAGCCAAAACAAGAACCAAGGACATTCCCACATGTGGTTGGAGAGAGGTGGAGTGATGTTACCAGGCAACCGGACGACACGATGATTGGACCATGTGACTGATTGTTTGGGGAAGGGGAAAAACTTTTACTTTTAACCTGGTGAAAACCGCGGGAATATTCAGAGTCAGTTTTGACCAGCCTGTGCCAATATGATATTTCCAATAAACCAGTTCTTTGAGGAATCCATTTGCCTCGGAGTCCTATTTATTATGGCGATATTAATTGGAAGCCTGACACCCTGTTAAAGCCAATTGGACTTCAGTGGCAGTTGAACTAAATCTGGCCCATCCCTAGAAGGATATACACACTGAAACTGTATTTAAAAGTGCCGCTCTAGTATTGAGCTTCTTGGAGCAGGGCTAATGTTTAAACTTTCATGGGCAGTTCCATTTATTCACATTTACATTTTTCATGATGAAGAGTTAATGCAGCCTAGAGTCTTGTCTCCAAAAAGCATTAAGCCCAACAGTGCAGATAAATTCAGAAATATTAATAGTGTTTCCATTTAAATATTTAATATCACAGCGAAACACTGATTGTTACTTATTGGTTGCCTACAAATTAGGCTTACCCCATTGGCTAGCCATGGTGTGCAGATAAACTAAATCCCAATCAAGCATTTTTTTTTCTTTATGAACTCCTGCAAAACTTTAGAAGGAAGATAAAGTTAGCACATCCCATCCACTTCTTGGGCAATACCCACACCAGCAAAATTGCACTAAAGTACGTATAACAGAATTAATACAACAGTCAGAGCCGTGAAATTTAACAACCTAAATCATTACTCATGTAGGATATACATTTCTCTTTTTTTAATATTAGGCCAGTAGGTGTATAGTGGTTAAATGGATCAAACGAACAACCTGGAGACTCTGACTTCTAGTCCCACCTCAGGCACGAAGCCAGACCTTGGACTAATCACACCCTCTCAGTCCTAGGAAGCAGACAAGGGCAAACCATTCAATAATGCTGCCAAGAAAACTTCAGAGATTTGTCCAGAAGTCAAGACTGGAGTAAGCAAAAGAAGAAGAATTACTGTCAACAGATTATTCTTAAAGAAATTTCAAGTGAGGCAAGGCAATTGGCTAGGGCACAAAAAGGTTTAAATAAACTGTGGTATTTTACACAGTCATATAAACTTATAATGGGATTATTATAATTTGCTGCCCTTGGGGCTGCCCTTGAAACGTTGACTGATTCAAAATGCAATGGTTAGTATGCTTCCTGACCATACTGCTGTAGCACAGCTGCATTAGTTTCCACTTTGTTTCTGAGTGTAACTCAAGATGTTGTTTGCGAACTTTAATACTTGTTCTGAGTGCTAATACTTGTTCTAGATGCCCAGAGAAGGTCTCTCAAAAGTGCAGTGGGAAGGGAAACAATGAGGTAAATGTGTGGAAAATCTCTACCTGGCCTGAGCTGAGGATGCCTCTCATTCTTTATGGTCTTCCAACAGGTTATAAAAGCCAGGCTGTTCTGCAAGACTTTCAGTGATTGACTAATGTGGAACTATCAACATTAGTATTAACTCTTGGATTCTGACTTATCATGATTGATGATGAAAACGCTATACTTTAATGATTTAGTATTTGTGTACCACCTAGAAACTGTTTAGACAGAGACGATAGATAAATTGCAAAGGGATAGATAAACAGAGAGATAATATTTTATGGAGCAAGAAGACACAAGTCCATATATGCCATCTGTGGAGAAAATTATAAAAGTTGGAAACTTGGAACCATCCAGAATACAAGGCTAGGCCTACTGGAAAATGTTGGGTCTGTTTCAGATTAAAAGGTCCAGATCGTTGATACTCCTCCAGACACCATCTTCTCATTTTAAATCAATTTTAATCAATTCTCCATGGGTTTTTTTTCCAAGTCTATAACCTGGCAAAGCACCTCAGTGCTTCTGACGTGAACAGGACGGGACCTGGCAAATGAAAACTTGAGAGAAAACCCAAATATCCTTTCATGAGCCATGGTGGCACTGTGGTTAGAGAGTAGTACTGCAGGCTATTTCTGCTGACTGCTGGCTGCCTGCAATTTGGCAGTTCAAATCTCACCAGGCTCAAGGTTGACTCAGCCTTCCATCCTTCCGAGGTGGGTAAAATGAGGACCCAAATTGTTGGGGGCAATATGCTGACTCTGTAAACTGCTTAGAGCGGGCTGTAAAGCATTGTAAAGCGGTATATACCCTGTTTCCCCCAAAATAAGACACCCCCTGATAATAAGCCCAATCGGGCTTTTGAGTGCATGGCAATAAGGCCAAGTGCTTATTTCAGGGTTCAAAAAAATATAAGACAGGGTCTTATTGTTGGGGAAACACGGTAAGTCTAAGTGCTATTGCTAATGGGAAGTCTGCAGTGGGCAAAGATGCTCCAGATCTGGGATGGAAGCCCTAGCTGTATTCCTCAGCAGCTTCTTAAAGGAACTATGCTTTTTCCTGGCCTCTCAAAATAGTTGCACAAGCTCAGGGTGATACATAGATAAGTTCAGGAGGCATTGAGAATGTAATAGGGTACATCCATGTGTACCTTGATTTGGGATTATTTCTTTATTAGAGTTTCATCCTGCCTTTGTTATTTTTAGAAATGTTTTCACTGATTGGTTTGCCTTGTATAAAAAGTACTGCTCCATCTTATCCATCCAAAAATTGAAATCTGTTTTAGGAGGTATATATGGAGGATGACAATGGTCCATGCTTCCCTTTTAAAAGGGAATATCGGCGACATAGGTGTCAACAGGGGAGGCAAGGGCAGGCAAGTGATGAAAAGTATGTCACCACATTGTAATGCAAGTTCCACACCTTCTGCCATGTGACACAAGTATAAAAAATAACAGAGCTTGCATTTTGACAACACGATGCAGGTTCTTTTTGGCATCATCACCATCACAGAACAATTACTACATCTTAGAAAAGCATCAATTTCAACCTGCCAGTCTTGGGGCATGAACTCTTTGTGATGAGTTACACATCAGTGCAGAATCCAACTAATCCAATAATTGGTTGAAGAGAATATTTGTGAGAGAATAATCCAATAATCATTATGTCATTAAATCCTACCTTTCCTCACTGACACATAAGTGTTCTGCTTTTATATTTTCTTTTGGTGTCCATGCATACTATTCAAAATCCACACACTCTGGATATCTGCGTTCTTGTTGTTTCTTGCCTGCAATCTTTCCAATTGCTTTAAGCTTCCTTGGAAAATCAACCTTGGGGGACCTGGGGGACAAAAACATATATATTATACATACTAACTGCAGACTCAGCTGGAGAGTGGTATTACCCTTAGTCCCCATTATTTCCTCTTTGTAGGAAAAGGGTTAAGACTTTCTTCTTTAGCCACTCCTTTTCTGCTTCAGTTAATTAGCAATGCACTATTTAAAGTTTATTTAGCATTTAGTATTCTAATTATTTTATTGTTGGCTGCTTTGAGTGCCCTCATGTAGAATGGCAGAATACAAATAACCTGTAAAATAGAAATAAATAATGAATAAGAATAACCAAAATGGAGCCAATGACAAACATGCGGGAAGCTTCAAGCAGGGTGCAAAGGTTCATAATTAAGGGAGAAAAAAGACCCGAGTCATTCCCTGTCCACACAGAGCTGCATAACAGGACCAAAGGCCATAGAAACTTAGTTTGTTCATGCTAACAATAGACTGAAACTTTACATTCCTAGAATGATTCCAAAGGATCTTCCCATTTGGGAAAAAATTTGGGGAAGAGAGAAGCAAAGGCCTGCACAAGCTATCCTATGCCCCCAGAGCCAACATGCTCAGTAGCAACCTTCGCACACATTTGGAGAATATCCAACAAATACACTAATGTCATAGACTTTCTTCCTTGTGTGTCCAATCACACTTGGCCAATAAAGAATTCTACTCACCCAAATCACTCCTGGGTTTGGCATCCAGTAGCTGTGATTTGGTGTTATGATTTTCCTTGAATTTTCATTAAAATAAGGAATCAAATAAATGCATCAAGTATTGCTAAGGGTTAAAAGCATTTGATAATGTTAAATGGGACTTTATGTTGAGCCAACTAAGACATATGGATTTTGGGGAGAATTTTATAAATATGTTTAAAGCAATTTATTCTAAACAAGAAGCTAAAGTAATAATTAACGGAGAAACAACCAAAAGCTTTCAAATTCAAAAAGGTACAAGACAAGGGTGCCCACTATCACCGTTATTGTTTGTATTATCATTAGAAGTTTTGACCAGAATAATTCGGAAAGATGAACGAATCAAAGGTTTAGTGATTAAGAAGGAAATATTTAAAGTACAGGCCTTTGCAGATGACCTGGTTTTTATTATTGAAGAGCCCTTACAATCTGGTGTAAGGCTGATGGAAGTGCTGGGTGAATATGGGGAAGCAGCAGGTCTGAGGATCAATAGGGAAAAAACCAAAATGTTAGTTAAGAATATGACTAAATTGCAAGAAAATGAATTAGTTGGGAGAATAAATATACAGACAACAAAGAAAGTGAGATACCTAGAAATTAAATTAACAGCAAGGTGTGTCACACTTAAAGGAGATAACTATGATAAATTAATCGAGCAAATCAAGGCTGATCTGGACAGGTAGACAAACTTGCAACTTTCCTTCATGGGAAGAATCACGACAATTAAGATGAATGTGCTACCCAAAATACTCTTCTTATTTCAATGTATACCGGTTAAATTAGAAAAGGATTTTTTTGGAAATTTAAATAAAATTATATCTAAATTCATTTGGCAAGGGAAAAAAGTGAGGATTAAATTAAAATTATTACAGGATTCTAAAGAGAGAGGGGGATTTGGCCTTCCAGACTGGGAAAAATATTATCAAGCTGCAATATTAACATGGGTGAGAGATGGATACAGTTAAAAAATAGGAAGTTATTAATGTTGGAAGGCCACGACATGCAGATAGGGTGGCACGCTGTTCTCTGGGAAGGAAAATACAAGGCTCACCAGTACTTCCAGAAACACTACATCAGATGGGCACTGCTAGATGTGTGGGTTAAAATTAAACAATGTACTTATATGCAAATTCCGAATTGGTTATCAACATTGGAGATGTTTATACACCCAAATTTTATACAATCAGGGAAAGTAATTATGTATAAAGATATCTTAAACGAAAGAGGAGAATTGAAATCTAGGAAAAATTTACAGGAAGAAGGTATAGAACTTGAATGGTGGGTGTACCTTCAATTGCAATCACAATACATGAAAGACAAAAAAGATTATGGCATAAAAACAGAGTCTACGGAATTAGATAAAATTCTATTAGGAACAGAAGACAAGATGACAAAAAAATGAACCATTATTTCCTGGAACAGGCTATGTTTGAAGAACAAGTGAAAGAAACTATGCTAAAGTGGAGTAAAAACTTTGGTTATAGTATTGATTTAGGTAGCTGGCAGGAACTGTGGGAGAGAAATAGAAAGCTCACACTAGCTACTGCGTATAAAGAAAATCTATACAAGATGTTCTATAGGTGGCATTTCCCACCTACAAGATTAGCTAAAATGAGCCCGAACTCTTCACCAATGTGTTGGAAATGTAAAACAATGCCAGGGACTTTTAATCATATGTGGTGGGAATGCCCAAAAGCTTGTGATTTTTGGTATCAGATAAAACAATGGTTGGAAGAGATGTCAACGCAAAAGATAGAGTTAAAACCTGAACTCTTTCTACTGGATATTACTAAGGATAAATATGACAAGGGAACAACATATTTAATGTTACATATCTTGACGGCTGCAAGACTGGCTTTTGCACAAAAGTGGAAAAATAAAGAAACCCCCTCAGAAGAAGAGGTACTAAACAAAATATTGTGTTGTGCTGAAATGGACAGGTTGACGCTGGAACTCAAAGATAAGAGCGAATCAGAATACTATGAAATTTGGGATAAATTGTACCATTGGTGGGAGTCGAGGAGGAATGTTGGGATTACAGATTAGTGACAAGTTGGAAGTGTAGAAATTTTTATGTCAGTATTCTGTGACAAAAGGGAATGGATTTAGCATTGATGTAATCTTCATGGATGAAAGAAATTTTGTGTATGAATAGTGAAGTTTATATATATTTACATAACGATAATGGAATTGTATTTGTTGGAAGGTATAACTTGACGAAAATGTTTAAACCGGGAAAGTCACACCATGTCCAATGTTTTTAATTGTATTATTAATAAAAAACTTTTTTTTTAAAAAAGTATTGCTAAGGGTTAATGCACTGATTTTGACCCTTAACACATCCCTGCCTCAGGGACAGAACATTGTCTTGAAATATGCTGTTTATGCATGTTGAGGCCAAAGGATCAGTTTAAAAAAAAATTGTAGCTCTAAGGGCAAAAAATCTTGCCCGACCCTGCAATACAGTCACTGAAATTTTGCTTCAAATAGATTTTACAAAGAAATCATTGTTTTTTATTCTTCAGCTAGTCCCATGAAACATGCTTATCTCTTTATCCTTCCTTCTTCCCTCCTTCCCTCCTTCCTCGTTCCCTCCTTCCTTCCTTCCCTCCCCCCCTCCTTCCTTCCTTCCTTCCTTCCTTCCTTCCTTCCTTCCTTCCTTCCTTCCTAAAAATGCTATCTTAATCCATTAATGTGGTGGATTTGTTTGACACAGCATGTCAGGTGACACAGCATGTTGCATGAAACCAACCATGGCCTGGTTGTAAAACTAAACATTGAACAAAACATTGCTATCTTCCTTCCTTCCTTCCTTCCTTCCTTCCTCCCTCCCTTCCTTCCTTCCTTCCTTCCTTCCTTCCCTTCCTCTCTTCTAATGCAGGGCAGTTCCATTTAAAGATATTCCCCCATGGGGCCACTTTTGATTTAACTGGGTTGAGTATATATATTTTATTCTAGCATATCCATACCATTCAGTCCATATACAAGTTCAAATTATTTCCATGGAAACAAGGAGACTTCCTGCAAAGTCAAAAGAAATCTACATGGCAGTTTCAAATGGCTTTTACCCTGCCTATTCAATCATTTTCCTTAGGTAAACTAGTGAAAAATGTGTTTATTACCTAAATTGCTACCCAAATAGGAGTTAACCCTGCTGGGAAAAGACAGGAAAGGAATGAAGAAGATTAATTCCCTGTTCAGGTGCCACCTGTGTCTGATACTGTTGGATACATGCATTTTCCATAACATATCAGACAGTAATGCATTACCTTCCGTACCACGATTATACGAACAGGGTTTCTGAGAGAAGGGTTCCTAAAGAAAATGCATTTTTGAATGGACTTTCAATTAGCATGCACCACTGGATACTTTTCAAAAAAAATTACATACTGCATTGCAATCTTCTAAAAATACCAGAGAGTACACAGCTCAGTTGAAGCTGGTCCCTAGGCCATAATAGAAAAATTTGGACTAAACATTTTCTCTTCCATCCTATGGTCAGAACTAAGAAACCTGGAGCACTGGCAGAAAAATATAGATCGGTCAGTTCACTTCATGATTTCTTTGATGAAAGAGAAGATCCAAGGCAAATAGAGAAATGACCGGGCAAGCCCCAAAGAGAGGGGCCAGCAGAGTATTTAATTTCCTCTTCTTTCCTGTCACCCATCCTGTGCCTTTCGCTGTTTCTGCCCAATCACCACATTTTCGCAGCAAACAGCGGTCAGCCCATCTGTAGGATCATAACAGTGGTGGGATTCAAATAATTTAACAGCCAGTTCTCTGCCCTAATGACCGGGTGGGTGTGGCCGGGTGGGTGTGGCCAGGGTGGGCATGGCCAGGGGGCATGACAGCACTCAGCCTCCTGCAGCACTCTGCCAGCCAAAATGGGGCGTAGGGGTTAATTACAAAACATGGGCTTTGCTTTGTGACATCCAGATCTAGCGAGCAAGGGGTGTGAACTGCACAGAAAATACACTTTTGTTTGGTTATGAAGAAATATATCCCCAAAGTCAGATGTACACTAAATGTAGACTGACTTTTAGCTACACACCTCCCCAGCAAACAGCAAATTTTGAAACTCCAGGTAAAGAGGATTCATTTTAGGATGAGTAACCAAATTTTGCATGTTGGAGGTTCCTAAAGGAATGCTGGGGAACTCTGTATTTTAAAGAACATTTGAGGGAGGGGTGCAGAATAGCCCTTCTCTGCCTGAGGTTGTAGAGACACGGCACCAATCAAAACACTTTTTGTGAAGCAATTGATCAACATTGACAGGGTAAGCCACCAGTATATGAAAATAAGAGCAAACTCCACTCCCTTCTAGTACTGATGATGTTACCTAGTTTGGTAATGAAACATCTGCAAGAAAACCATCAAGCTCAGAGAGCACCAAGGAACCCACAGTTCAACCCTGAGCTACAAATATTCTCTTCTATCGATAAACACTTTTTGGTTAAAGGGACTCAGAGCCTGCGTTATATGAGATGGCTCCCAGTGGATTTCATTCTAAATTTTGATATGATTTCTGTAAATAAGGAATGTAGAATTATAATGGCTGAGTATTTGACCCTTCATACATCAAAAAAAATACAAAGCTAAGGGATAAATGAATAAAAGACAGATTTGAAAAAAGAAAAGGCTCGATAAACAAATAAAAAACAGATTTGAAAAAAGAAAAGGCTCAGGAAAGAAAAAGAATGAAAGTGTAAGAAAGAAAGAGGAAAAGAAGGAAAACTGAAAAAGAATGACTTCCAACTTTCTTTGGTACAGATATAAGTAAAAATATATATCAAACTCTTACTCTAATATTAATATTTGTCTACATTATTTCCATAATCCCTTATTTAATCATCAAAGCCCAGATCGACTTTTAATTTCAGTTTCTCACAAAAAGTCCAGTAATGGTTCATATCGCTTTAATCACTATTTGTTAACGAAACCACAACTGATTTATTTAATTGCATCAAACTCTAAATAAAACAGGAATGGAAAATCCTAAGCTCTAGTGTAAACCCATGCTTCTCAACTTTGGCAACTTTAAGGTACATGGACTTCAATTCCCAGAATTCCCCAGGCAGCATGAAGTTCGCCCATCTTAAACTTGCCAAGACTGAAAAACGCTGATTTACAGATAGGGATTTTTCCATTCATCTTTTACTAGTTCCTACTTACTTATGAGCAATCATAATGCAAAATGCCCATTCCCAACTCACCCCACAGTAATGATCATGCAAAATCCCCATTCCCAACTCACCCTAGAGCAGGGGTTTTGGGCCCTTCCAGGCTCCTGCACCACCCTGGAAGCCAAAACGGGGCGTGGGGGGCGCATGACGTCCCTCCCCCGGCACTCCATTTTGGGCCTGGAAGGCTCCTGCACCACCCTGGAAGCCAAAACAGGCCACGGGGACCGCGTGACACCCCCCCACGTGCCCCATTTTGGGCCTGGACAGCCTCCTGCACCAACCTGGACTCCTGGGAGGGGCGGGGTGGGCGGGGCAGGGCCAGCCAGAGGTGGGATTAGCCAGTTCTCTGAACTGGGCAAAAAGTTAACAACCAGTTTGCCCGAACTGGTGCGAACCGGCTGAATCCCACCTCTGGATCATAACCATTGGTTACAAAAGTACTGGTCGTGTTTCAAGGTTTATACAGTGTTTTATGAACTGTGCTAGATGCTTTACTGACAGAAGAAAACACAAACGTAATAAAAAGCTGTGTGTTCACTAACTTCTAGGGGTTTATTACCATCAGAGCATAAAAATAAAGCTTGCCTTTTGGGAAAACAAAAACAAATTCAAAGGTAGCCACATTGGTCTCTGGGAAAAATTTCAAAGTCATGAGAGTTAAACCCATTTGTTAGACTACTAGCCCATTTGGTTCAAGGTGGTTCATTTTAAGTTCTCCAACATTTTCAACTGGCCAGATTTCAATTAAAAGGATGGATGATCAAGACTAAATGCCCAGGTCCTGGTTATTTGTGAGACCACCTATCTCTAATTTTACCTGCTTTCCAAACATTGCATGTATCATCCCCATCTACCAAATTATTTCTTTAATGGTACAAAATGGAGCAAGAATCACCTGCTGCTCAGCTTCTCATCTCAGCTTTATTTCTGCTTAAAAAAAAAGTTTAAAGCCAATGGGGACAACCAAGGGCCCTATCTCTATCTACTAGACAAAGACTCACTTCTCTGTAGCTCACCCTTAGCTCCTCTCTGCTCTCCCAAAAACCTCTGCTGCTATGCAAACAGTCCAGAGAGCACAAGTTTGATTCACTGAACAAGGTTCAACTTCTCTATAGCACCCACTCCTCTTTGCTCTCCCAGAAGCTTCTGATGCTATGCAAGTGGTTGCCAGGCTGCTAGGCTGATCCAATGGACAAAGTCCCACTTCTCTCCATCTCACCGTGAGCTCCTCTTAGCTCTCCCAGAATCCTCTGGTGCTATGCAAATAGTCCCAGTGTCTCAGTCTCCAGGCCGCTAACTTGATCTGGTCAATGAATGCTCCCAGTGATTCCAGTGATATTCTTCACCCTATTGTAGGAAGCCCCCCCCCATCCTAGAAGAATGAAATACTTTGGGAAATATTAAAAAGGCAGAATATTATATTTCCCTAAAGGAGAAATGGAGAAACATGCTCTTAAAGACAAAGCAGCCCCCAAGTCTTTCTTAATTGCCCACCACAGTTGCCAGCATTTAAGAGATAAAGAGCTTATTGAAAGAAGAAGACAAGTATCTAGATAACTTTATTCATAAGCAAAGCAAATACTGAGGCAGAAATCCATTCAAGACAGGATATTTCAAAACTCCTTGGCAGAATGGTAGGATTAGAAAGCAGCCCCTCACCCAAGATCCAACACAGGATGAAAGCCATTAGCCACGATAGGAATTGCCCAACACCCTTTCAGAACACAAACCCCTTCATTGCACCACCCCCAGAGCAATCCAAACTTCAAAGCCACAGAAATCTGGAAGCTCAGATAAACAATAAGCCAGAGGTTGACCAGATTAGCTCAGACAAGCACCTAGGCTTTGCATTTCCTCTTTTGCCTATAGAGCCAGCTATGACCCCTACATAACCCCTACATGACCTCATAGGAATCTGACAACAGCCAATAGAATATTAAAGGACATGTTCTTGCACAGGAACAGGAAGCTCAAATACAAAGCCCAAAGAAGGTCTCAACTCCATTTTGTCAGCTGCCCATAATCACATGTGATTGGTGGTTCTGCTTCATCAATAAATATCTCTTTCCAATCAGCCTCCATGTTGTTTCCAGCATCTTTCTCCCGGCTTGGAACTGAACTAGATGGATTTTCCTTCCAACACTATAATAGCACAATGCTCCCAGTGATTCCAGTGATATTATTCACCCTATAATAGCACCTTTATGTGTTTTTCTCAATATTGCTCTTTTGTATCTAATATTGCTGTGCCTTTTTGTATACAATTTTCTCTAATCAATATGTTCATGCAGAAAGGCATTAAATTAAGGATTTACTACAAAGCTACAATTATCAAGTATTCTATTAACCTGGATATGTATATAAGATTTAAAACTCAACAAATATCAGAACTTTTTTAACAACTATTATTTGCAACATTTGCAACGAAAACAGAGCATAAAAGCAAAAACCCAATCTAAAAGTCCAGAACGAATACAAATGTTTTCACTTATACCAAAACCGGAACTGAGATGACACTTGCAGAAGGAAGTCACAGATTGATACCCCTGTCAAGAAGACCTTTGTATTTTATGTGCTATTTCCAATTCAGGGAGATATGAAGCAGGATTTATGCTTATATCATGATTGCAACCCATCTGGAGTTTTATAGCTTAAACTTTGGTGTGATCAATTTTGTTCTAAAACAGATTGGAAGTGAGTATCACCCTTTCAAAACTTGGCATACCATGCCCTCATTGGCAGACCTTAGTCCAAAATCATGCTGTTATATGTTGCACTAAAAATAATTTCTAGGCAAATTCTTCTCTGGTTAAGAAAATGTACTTCATCTCGCAGGGAAACATTCTTTGAAATGTATAAAATCATGACAAGTAATCACAGCACTCTGTACAAAATCATGACAAGCAATCATCAGCAATCTCCAGTTGAAATCTTTCAGCTCTATAAGGGGCTAGCATAGTCAGTGTCCAGGCTGGGGAAGACATACAGGAGCTTTAATCTAACACAAGGCTGGTAAGAAAGGCATACAGAGAGAAGCCTACTTGTGATATGCTAAACTAGGTTTTCAGTAAACCTAGCATGTTGTAAGCAGTGGTGACACCGTGGTTAAGGCAGCTGAAGTTACAAGCACCCACATCAGAGATTGGATTCAGCAGGCTCTGACCAGTTCTGGAGAACCGGTAGCGGAAATTTTGAATAGTTCAGAGAACCGGTAAATACCACCTCTGACTGGCCCCGCCCCCATCTATTCTCTGCCTCCCGAGTCCCAGCTGATCGGGAGGAAATGAGGATTTTGCAGTAACGTTCCCCTGGAGTGGGGTGGGAATGGAGATTTTACAGTATCCTTCCCCTGCCATGCCCACCAAGTCACGCCCACCAAGCCACACCACGCCCACCAAGCCACGCCCACAGAACCGGTAGTAAAAAAAAATTGAATCCCACCACTAACCCACATTCAGCTGTAAACTTACTTATTTTCAATCTTAGCTCATCGTTGCATCCAGTTTGAGATAAAAGTGCTACTCTGTGATTAACGCTTCCATCAGTCTTCCAAAAAGAGAGTTGGGAGGCTAAAACAGTTTCAGATAGTGTCACGTTTTTCAAATTTGTTTTTCAGTCCTCACTAGCATGTGTAGCGTGTGTGACATGAAATCACACAAGACCAATAGATGTGTATATTTTATTTATCATTAATGCCCCTGAATAAGCAAAACTGGATTCATTCCTACATACACATAACAAGAATGCATTTTAATCTAAGATGAGATTTTTTTTTAGCACACCGTGATAATGACTATTCCAGATAAATACAGAATGTGCTGAACCTTCATCTTTAACCCCATCTTTTAAAATTATGGTGTTATAAAATAGCTCATTAACATGGATGACTCAAAAGTATAGAGTTCATGGGAGAAACAACTGTTCCTTTTTTATTAGCAGACGAAAACTGGCATATTGTGCTACTGCCTACTACAGAGATTTGGGGGATGTGTAGTTTACTTCTCCCTCCCCCCTCCCTGACCTTCATTGAATATTTATCTGATTCTGCCCCCTAATGGTTATCGGTGGCTTTTGCTTAAAATCCATTCATTCCAGAAACAAATTGTGTGGGAAAGATTTAGTCACGAATCATCTAAAAATATCTAGTACATTATATATGTTGCTTTAAAACTTCAGTTCAGGAGAAAAAAAATCAGTGGAATAAACTATCTCCTTTATTAGTGCATGAATGCTATCATCTTTCGGGATAAGTATGTGTGTTGAACAATAGATTTGGTTTCATTTTAAAATTGAATTTGTACGGATGGGTCAACTGCACCACACGTGTTCTGTTTAGATAAAGATGCATGCATCACATTAACAGAATTGAAGAAATTTTATGCTTCTTAGGACATGCATTTCTTTATTTCCAACATGAGATCCTTTGGAAAAAAAAATCGTGATTTTTAGCCGCAGGCTGAAATGAGGAAGATCTACCTGTTCACCACACGCACAGGCTGGTGCTTGTGAATTATGTGACATTTCTTTCACCTCCCAACAAAACAGTTTTAATTCTTTGTGAAAATGTTTACATAGTGTTTATTTTATTCAGGGAAATGGAGGGAGCAAATTGCTCCCCAAGAATTAACCTCCCTCTCCTACCAAAAATGGCCACTTCCACTCAGAAACTTCCCCGTTCTCATTAAAGCTTTTTCTCACTTATCCATGCCTCTGCTTCCCCCTCTGTAACAGCATGATAGGTTGTCAACTTATCCAAGCTCTGCTGTCAATCTGAAGAAAGATCCTTAACTGGGAACTGAGGAGGCCATTACCTAATCATCTGCTTCCATCATCAAACTGTTCTTCTGCCATTCAAGACTATAAAGCAGCCATCTGAGATGGAAAGAGATGGCTAGCAAACAGCCTAAGGCCGTGATGGCGATCCTATGGCACGCGTGCCCAAAGTGGCATGCAAAGCCATGTCGCCCGGCACGCACAGCCTTGACTGTTTGTCGGGTTTCTGGCGTGCATGTGCGCACGACGATCAGCTGTCCTTCGCGCGTGCGGCAGTGCCGAAAACCAGCCTGCGCATGCGCGCCAGCCAGCTGATCGTCGGGCGTGCATGCGCGCTAGAACCCAGAAGTTTGGCTTTTCCAGAGTGCAGCCCCGACGAGCGCATGCACGATGTTTCCGCGCAACCTTTTCAGCACTCGGTGGCGAAAAGGTTCGCCATCACTGGCCTAAGGTATATAAATGAGATTTTCTCCCTTGAAAGATGTGCATTCTTCACCTACTGAGGTGTGCCATGGACAATAATTTATTTATTTATTTATTATTTAAATTTCTATGCCGCCCAACTCCCGAGGGACTAGCAGTGATGATGATAGTATTTTGAAATGGCATGTTGAAAGAAAAGGAGTGGTCTCTACTTGAAAAAAAAGAACACTAGTCTCCCAGTATTGAGGGTTTTCCTTGTTCCTTCAGTAAAAGAAGATTCATTAAGGCCTCAACATCAGGAAGCAACTAATGGGAAAGACGATTTGTACCTGAAAAGCAAACATTCAGGCAACCATGAGATGGTAACAAAGTAATACTAAATTTTTGCTCCCATTCAGATTTTTGAAGTCCAAACATGGACTCTTTTTTTTTTTTAAGAAAATTTTGCTTTAATAAAGAGAAGTAAAGGAATGGCTGAAATGGCAAAACTGACTACTCTGATTAAAGAAAAGAACATAACTACTTTTGTTTCCACATTGGAAACCGCTTCTGAATTTCATGCTTGATGTGGAAAAATGTAACTTTGACTTTGGGTTTTATAGATTAGATAGATAGATCTTTATAGAAATGACTTGTTCATATTATTATGGAAAAACAAAAAGCTGTGATTTGATGCTAATCAGGGGTGGGTTCTAACTTACCTCGCTGCCAGTTCGCTTCCTCCCGCGCCGCATGGGTGCGCCGCATGGGTGTGCCACATGGGCGCATGCACTTTGTCACGGCAGTACAAATCTAGAGCACACTATGCCAAATATTTTTTCATCTGTTTTGAACGGAAATGCAGGAAAGCTAATTAAATATCATACTGACTTCGGGGAAAGGGAACACCAAGAGTGGTGAGAATTATTTGGGCTCAGTTCAGTGGTCAGAAATTGACAGCTAAATTGTTGCCAGAATTCTTGCACTGTATGTTTTGTTCTCTACTTATTATTTTAGGCCTGATAGGATGGGATCATTTTCCTTTATATTTTTTCTTTCTTTTTCTAAATCCATTTTTCCTTCATTCCCTCCCCCAGCTCACACCATTTAGCAAGTATTTTATTCAAGGCCACTGTTGATTTACTTCTGTTTCTTCTTATGGCTTTGGAGTCTCTGTTTGAGCCGATGTTGCCTTGGGAGATTAGGAAAAAGTGCATTTTAAAATGAACAAATAAATCACATCTGTAGGGGAAATAAAGGAATTGAATTGTGCTTTATCTAAGAAAAGACTCCGAAAATTGATTCTTGTATTCGAAAAGATGGGACCATTTTTCCAAGCCAACCAAGCATCACAGGTGCTGCTCCAACCAAGTGGAAAAATACAAATCATTTCGTGTATGTAATGCATATTTAGCCATTTCTAGAGAGACTTTTTGTAACAATCCTTGTAAGGTTGGAAAATGTGTGATGTCCATGGAGCTGGCAGCAGGCAAAAGCAGGCAGAAGAATCCTCAGCAGCCAGGGGCTACACTAATAGAGGAGAGGCTCAAGGAGCAGAGATGGTGCAGGATTTCAGGGCAAGGGCTGATTTCGGGAGATGGGAAGCTTGATTGATTTGCAGAACTTGGCTGACCTTGGTTGATTGCAAAAGCTTAAGCAAGAGCCCTCTTAATACTTGTGGGAGGAACTATTGGGAAGTCAGAAGAAGAATGCAGTGGTTAGCCACCTCTACCTTGCTGCCAAGACCTGTCATCTTCCGGAGCAGAGCTCAACTTAAAGGAGCTTTTATCTTTTTTTTAAAAAATGTTAAGCTTATAAAAAGCCTATTTTTATTTTATGCATTTGTTTCCCACTTACCTTTCAGGAAAGAGGCTGCTTTGGTAATTAGATGAACAAAGAAACATTCTTGTTATTTTTTTTCCCACTGTCTTTACCTTTAAAAAAAAAATACTTGCACCCTTTGAAGCATAGACATAAGATCTTTATAAGGAAACCTTTGCAGAGGGGAAGAATTAAATCCACAACCAGTTCCATAACATGCTGCAATCCAGGTTGGCAGGTTTTACATTATATTTTTAAATAAAGAGTAATGTAAGGCCCTTCCACTGGCATAATGAACACCCACAAGAAGCATTTTAACTAAGCCAATCCTGAAGTCCTCCGTGTTACAAACACGGGCCTTCTGTATGTCCCACAAACAGAAGAATGAAGATGCCTTGCTAAACTGGTTTTAAAAACTGTGTCCTCATGACATTCCTTCATCACATCCCCAGCCCATTGAGGAGGAAGCTTAAGTTCATCTTTAGCCATTAAGTTTTTCCCCCTCTTCTTCTGACATTGCTGTGTCTAATTTTGGCTCTGGTCATTACTTGGGAACTCTCATCTTTCATCACTCAAACCACTTCCTAAGGGACTGAAACTTTTCTGTCATGCTGGGGACCATCCATTATCTGCCTTTTAGGTAACCGCCAATTATAGGCAGACTGGTGAGTGTCTGTCCTTGGAACAGGGACCACTACTTTTACTCCTTCTGAATTTATCACTGCTGCTAAAAACACATACATGCATTTCATTCTTGCAGACCCAGATTTTACCACTTTTTTATTTATTTTTTTGAGTAGGCACTATGGATGAAGGCTTAAAACAGGCCCAGATTAAACTCTTTAGTTTCTTTACTGGTTTGAATGAAAAATTACAAAGTTAAGCATTTAAAAGTGACATTTCATTACAATATCTGCCATTTCAATCTTAATCATGTTGCCAATCCACCCTGCTCCTCATGTGCTGCTCTTGGCCTCATCCAAGTCCATTTCCCAGTTCCTAAATAGTATTGAGGGAAGACCACCCCTTTCCTAGAAGAATGAAATAGTTTAGGAAGTATTAAAAAGGCAGAATATTTGTTATGTTCTAACTGTTTAAACTGTGTTACATGGTTCCAACCAGGTCCAGCGTTTGAGCGGGAAAAAGCTCAAACGCTATTGGCTGGTCTGTCTGACAGCTCCCTATAAAAGGGCAAGCTGTCAGACTGCTCTTTGCTGGTTGCTGATACAAGAGCTGAAATAAAGAGCTGCTTTGGAAGTCTGTCTCCTGTCATCTCTACCCACTATCTAACAGTGGCGACGAGGGCTTGGGCCAGGAGAACTGTGACTAGCTTCTTCAGCACTTTCAACCAGCCAGGCAGACATCTGCCTGCC
>QLTV01012194.1:1039613-1055346 GCA_003457575.1 Thermophis baileyi
AGGAAGGAAGGAAGGAAGGAAGGAAGGAAGGAAGGAAGGAAGGAAGGAAGGAAGGAAGGAAGGAAGGAAGGATTTGGTGCTTAATACAATGGTGGGTTTCTATCGGTTCGCCCTGGTTCAGGCATACCAGTAGCAGCGGCGGCGGGAGGCTCCGCCCACCCACCCGGACCAGTAGTAGGTTCTAAAACTACCGGTTCACGCATGTGCTCACGCGCGCGAGCGATGCTTCTGTGCACGCGCAGAAGCGTCCCGGGCGGGTGGGCGGAGCCTCCCGCCGCCACCGCTACCGGCTCTAAGAACCGGTCCAAACCGGGAGCAACCCACCACTGGCCTGGACATCATCACGGATGCTCTGCGCATGCGCAGAAGTGGCGCGCGCACATCTCCGAACCGGTAGCAAAGGTAAGTGAAACCCATTACTGGTTTAATAATATTAAATGCATCATCATCGCAATATGTAAGCTATTCCAAGTAAAGACCAGATTAATCAAGGATGCTTTCCCTGTGGCCAAAAACTGAGAAAGACTTTTAATTGGTCTGCTGCATGGTGAAAACAAGTGTATGAAGAGACAAGTAAATGTCTCCACATTCCTGGAATGAAAATTCAGCCTTGCTGCATGACAGAATAATAGGTGAATTATGAGGAGTAGAGGCAATGTAACAAGAAGTGAATTATATTAGTGAAGATCAACTTGGACTGAACTCTGACCTGGAGCAAAAAAGAGCTTAACATATTGTGGAGAACATATATCATTAAACCCTACATTATGAGTATTTTCAATTTCTGGTAACTACACCAAATTCCTTGAGAAAGAGATGGAACGGACATTAATGTTTTCATTGATCAAGAAAATCATTGTTGTTCAAAGTTCCAAAGATTAAAATACGAATGTATTTACAACAATCTGTGTTCATAAAATGTCACATGATCACACATTGCTCCTATTTACTCAGTTGATTTAAAAATTGCTTAATTGCAACACACTTACATGATCCGTAATAATAGGAGAACTGGAGCCATATATTTAGCCCTGTCCCCAGGGCTGTGTTGTGGTTTACACCTTAAGTTAGACCCAACATCTTGAACAGGCAGTCTCCTGTACTAACTGGCTCCTTTTATCGTGTCAATACCTCCAGCCATTGACCAGTTTTAAAACTTGATGATTCTGAGACCAAGGACCAGATATGTTTTTTTAAGCTTGTTTATGAAGCTTGAAACAGCAAGGGACTTCACTACCTATGACCACATGAGCCAGACAAACAGTATAATTGTTATTTGAGGGCCGCCTTTGCCTTTCCAAATTAGGTAGGCAGTGAGCACAGATGTTTTTGTGCACTACCATACCCTATTGTCTCTTGAAGAATCTCAAGCCAAGAAATCAGTCCTTCCTTCTCTGTTTTTTTAATGGTACATCCATATAACATTGATAAGACTGAGAGGTGAGCATTGTGTCAAGTCATCTAGCTAACTTCATGGCTTAAGAAAGATTATAGACTTGGCTTCAGCCCTCAGCCTGGCACAATTCACCAAACCACACAGGCACTCCTTTTCAAGAAAGGATTGCTTGGCACCAGCAATGATGTATTGTAAAATCATTTTAATTAAAGGTAACAACAACTTCAAGCCAAGTTCAACAGGCAGAACCATGCACGTTTCTTGGCAAAAGTATAGAAGTGGTTTGTTACTGCTTTATTTTCATATATTACTATTATTAACATTAACATTATTTCTAGCTTAGTCTACAACACTGGTAACCTCCCATCCAAGCATAAATCAAGCATAAACCAAACCAAGGTTTGACCTTCTTTAGCTTGTGAGCTAGACTAAATCATTCAGGTGCTGCTACCTGATGAGACTGGTTTTGATTATAACTCTCTTAACCTGATTTTTAACAGGTATCCTGAGTTGTAGTAGATTAATATTATGATCAGGAAAATGAAAATGATGGTAATGATGACAGGACCCAGATGATGTGACCTTTTTACTATGGCTCCCACTCTCTTGAACATCATTACCCCCAAGATGAGGCGAGCTCCATTCCTGTTAGTCTTTTGGAAATTTGAAAATGTGGTTCGTCCAGCAATCTTGGGGTTCCCATGGGGAAGCCCTGTGCAATGGTTGCATTATGTTTCAATAGTTCTCCCACTATATTGCTTTTTTAAAAGTGTTTTAATAGTTGTGACACTGCCCAGAGTCACGTTCAGTAAGATGGGCAATTATATAAAGGTGTTTAGTAAAATAAATGATGAGGCTGGTGTAGTTTGCAAATCGTTTTAACTGAAAGTCATCTCTGCAGTCTTTCACATTGGCAAATGTGTGTCCCCGGTGTAGAAAGTTAGCACCCACCCCTCTCCTAGAAGAATGAAATATTTTGAGAAATATTAAAAAGGCAGAATATTATATTTCCCTGGATAATAAAGTGGGGAAACATGCTCTTGGAAAGCAGCCCCCACCTTCCTTAATAGCCCACAGCAGATGTCAGCACTTAAGAGATAAAAACATAGCTAGCTCTATTCATAAGCAAATGCCCTCACCCAAGATCCAACAAAGGTAGGATTAGAAGGACCGGGCCATGACCCTCCAGGACATCATAGGATTAACCCACTAGCAGCAGAGCTCACTACATTGCACAATCTCCTAAGGACATTGCATCAGACAAGCTTCAACCAAACTTAGCTCAGACAAACTCCTAGGATTTGTACATGGCCCCATGGGAGTCTGACAACAGCCAATAGAATACATGTTCTTGCACATGAACAGGAGGCTCAAGTTCAAAGCCCAAGAGAAGGTATAAAAACCCCTCACTCTCAACTCCATGTGGTCAGCTACCCAGAATCACACGTGCTTGGTGGTTCTGTTCATCATTAAAGCCTTTTTCCAATCAGCCTCCAGCCTCCATTTTGTCTCCAGTGTCTTTCTCCCGGCTTGGAACTGAACCAGATGGATATTTCTTTCACCACCAGCATTTCACCCAAGAGTTAATTCATGGATTGATTAAAAGAAAAAAGAAAGAGGCAACTGCTTTTTACTAATTAATAACAGAGATATTGGCAATTTAATTTACTGATAGAAACAGCTTGGCAAATCTGGTTTTCTTTAGTTCTTCACAGCTCTAGTTCCTAAAGTAGCTGAAAAGCTTCCTTCAGCTGTTAATGCAATACTGACCTCTCTGTTTCCATGGTAGCTCTCATGCAGCCATCTCTGTCAACAATCTGCTACCAGTTCTAATTTAATCAGGCTCGTTCTATTAATAGAAAGATTCCGCAGGCAGCTATTCTATTCATCTCATTCAAAATATGAAGATCTGTTATTGCTGCGAAAATCAAATAGCAGACAAGTTAGCACCATTCCATCCAGGGCTTCATTTCAGAAGCTCTTTGGCATTTTACTCTCAAGAGAAATTCACACAAACTAGGCTGATGTGTCTAAGGTTTGCAATAACTCAAAACTTTTTTTTCCCCTGCCCAGATTCAAACTCTTTCTTCTCTCTTCTTTCATTTTCTTTGGTACCGAGAGAAAGACTACGTCTCTGGAATTCCCTTTCATCTCCTGTATACCCAGCACCATCCATTTAGGTTGTTAAAATTGATTTTTTTTCCCAAGGCCTGTTTATTTTAGGTGTCTGTTTCCTAAGATTTTATGGTGCATTGACGATGTTTGAGAAAGCTCCTGCTGATTTGTAATGGCATGATTATAATGCCTATTAAAAATGGCCTGGAATTAAATCATACTGTGCTGTTTTAATTGATTGCTTCTGGAACTTAAATGCATATTATACTTCTGTATATGCCACCTTGTTAGTAGTAGGATTTTTTTTTCATTTTACAACTATTCCAACAAGCACTAGAGTTGACTCCCTGCTTATATAATTCATATAATTTAATTCATACTCCAGAGTGTAGGGCTAATACCCATTAGGAAGTTGGGAAATCCCAGGATCTGAACCTGGAATTCTGTGATCTGTATATCCTGTTATTGGTCTACGGTCATGGTACCTCCATTTCAGATGTAACAGGTTAGAAGAATTCAGTACTATCTCACGCAATTGCAACCAGATGATCACATGAAATTCCTAGATCATCTTGAACCCAAAGTGATAATCAGAACTAGTCTGGTTATTTATCGTCCAGCAAATTTAATGGAAGACTTTTCTGAATTCATCTGAAACATTATCATAGTGTGGGAAAAACCCCTCCCCCAGAGAATGAAATATTTTGGGGAATATTAAAAGAGGCAGAATATTATATTTCCCCAAAGGAGAAATGGAGAAACATGTTCTTAAAGGCAGAAAGCAGCCTCGGTCTTTCTTAATAGCCTCCAGCAGATGCCTGAAGTCTTTAGAGATCGCTATTTTGTGCCCATTAAGAAAGAGTGGGCCAGCCTATTCACAAACAAAACACCTTCACTTCCAGTGATGGGATTAAAATTTACATCCCCCCCACCCCACCCAAATTCTAAGAATAGGACATGACCTTTAGGACATAATAGGATTAACCAGTGGTGAAATCCAAAAAATTTTACTACCGGTTCTGTGGGCGTGGCTTGGTGGACGTGGTGTGGCTAGGTGGGCGTGGCTTGGTGGGCATGGCAGGGGAAGGATACTGCAAAATCCCCATTCCCACCCGACTCCAGGGGAAGGATACTGCAAAATCTCCATTCCCTCCGCACTCCTGGGGGAAGGATACTGCAAAATCCCCATTCCCTCCCCACTCTGGGGCCAGCCAGAGATGGTATTTGCCGGTTCTCCGAACTACTCAAAATTTCCACTACCGGTTCTCCAGACCCTGTCAGAACCTGCTGGATTTCACACCTGGGATTAACCCACCACCATTAGAATAGCAAAAGACATCAAACTCACTACATTGCACAACCCCTGCAGCATTTCAGAAACTGTATAAAAATCCTTGCACTCATCAAGCTAATTTGTCAGCTGTCCCAGAACCACATGCTGGTTCTGCTCATCAATAAATGGAATCCTACTTTCCAATCAGCCTCCATTTTATTTCCAGCGCCTTTCTCCCAGCTTGGAACTGAACCAGATGGATTTTTCTTCCTACAATTGGAAGCTGAAGTCTTTTCTTAAGACTTTCCAATAGCAACTTCCTTTGGAATCCATATAATTCTATATATAACAGTTATATTTTGGAAGAGGAGAAGGCAATGAAGCAGCTGTCCCTGAAAAACAGTAAGCATTAGCCAATGTGATGTAGTAATTAAGACTTTGGATTAGGACTGGGGTAACCCAGTTTCAGGTCCACCGTTGGCCCTGAACCTCCTTGGATGATTTAAGGGCCAATCGCTCTCAGTCCAACCAACTTCATACAATTGTTGTTGGGGTAAAAAATGAGGGGAGTTATGTATGGTAATTTGACCTCCTAGTGGAAGGACAGGATATAAATATAACACATAACTATAAACATATTTTTTTTCTTGAGAGATCCCTAATCCGTAACTTCTAGACAGCAACTTCATAAAAAGCTGGAAATAAGATAAAGTGCTGCTTGCAAATGATTTAATGCACAATTAACTCAAACAACAAGAAGCCATGGATGGAAACTAATCAAGGAGAGAACCAATCTAGAAATAAGGAGAAATTTCCGGACAGTTAGAACAATTAATCAATGAAATGGCTTGCCTTCAGAAGTTATGGTCTCCATCAGTGGAGGATTTTAAGAAGAGATTGGAGACCCATTTGTCTGAAATGGTATAGGGTCTCCTGCTTAAGATTCAGCGAACAGCAACTATGATTTTTGGGGGACTTGAAATTAAACCCTAATTAAAGAACTGGATATGCTGAGCCCTGAGAAAAAAATGATTGAGTGAGGGCATGATAATACTGAAAGGATATTCCTCAGGAGAAAAGCAAGACTTAACTCTCTCTCATTCCAGAGTACAGGACTTGATATATTGGATTTAGGTTGCAGAAGGCAGATTCCATTAGAAGAAAGTTTCTAACAGTAAAAGCAGTCTGATAATAGAGCCCATCACATAAATATTGGTCCCAACCCAAACTTAAAGTTGTGAAAATGTAAAAATGAGTGAAACTGAAATGGATAAAGTGTCCCATCCCTGCTTGTTAGATGTATAGACCATGAACTGGTTTGGGCAATGCATTCATACCCAGAGGTGGGTTCCTACCGGTTCTAACTGGTTCTTTAGAACCGTTAGTAGCTCGGCGATGACGTCACGGAGCCGGTTCCGTCGGTGTCTCCGTGGGCGCCGCCATCTTGGATTTTGTTTCTGCACATGCGCAGAAGCTAATTTTTGCTTCTGTGCATAAGCTATTTTTTTATTGCTGCGCGCACGCACGGCGTGACCCTGAGTAAACCGGCAGCAAAAGGATCCAGAACCCACCCCTGTTCATAGCCAAAAAAGCATTAAAGTATTAAAGATGCCTTTCTGAAACCCATCTGGTTCTTTGGTTTAATAGCAGAACACTTCTCTTGTAATATTGAGAAACCTCCACAAGGGGGAGACTTCTTCTCACTAGACTAGAGCCAACATTTTATTTGTAATGAAAATTCAGTGATTTTTGGAAAACACAAATGGAATGTTAGCTCTATCAATTAAGGCATGAATTGGAATGATAAGAAACAAATCATTAGCTGTTAACATTGTACCCATTGGAAAAATAAATAAATATTTGGAAGGGAGCATTCTGTTTTATCCTTTTAGCTGCCTACAAATTGGCCCGTCTGTAGAAATCTGGTTCTCTGTCAAAGGTGATTAGATGGGGTAATGAAATTCAAAATCCGTGAGTCATTTTTCTGGCAAAATGAAAGAATCATCAATAATGGCCACTCCTCTTGCTGCCACTGCCTTCCTGTTCACCGGTGTTTACCCTGAACAATGATGTTGCCAGGTACACATACATTCCAATCATTTCATAATTGTATTCAAACCCCTGCATTTACTGAGGTTAAACATTTACCAGATTGGCTTAATGTAAGGCCAGGAAGTGCTTGTGCAGTTGTCATGTTGAAATCAATACTAGATGGCTAGAATGTGCCAGGCTTCAACGTCAGTAAAGCCCAAAACCCTTTTAACTTGGAATTTTTATCTACAGTATACACTCTGACCTGCTCCTTTGTGATGTGGCAGAGGAAGACTACTACTTGTATGGATTCTTGCACTCTGACGGGCCAAAGGTAAGATGCCATATTTTTCTTATTTTTGTAAAAAGAGAAGCAATTTCCCAAACATCATCCCCCCCCAGTTTTACTTGTTACGAATTAATTAATTAATTGCTTTCTTGTTTGTATCATTTCTATAAGGTGAAACAAAGCAGCTATGAAAAGCAGCCTTGCTTATCTGGTCCTCTCTAGATGTTTCAGTTTATAACATGTTAGTCATGGTGTCTGTGAATAACGATTGCTATAATCCAAACTTTTGGGAAGAGACCACTTTGGGAAAGCCTGGAAAGGCTTATTCTGAGATAAAAGCTTTGAGGGACCTCTCCTCTAGATATATTTCTCCCCGAAGAGTCATGATCCTTCTTTCTTGAGAGGTAAGAGGAAGAACTGAATTGTTTTAAAGCAAAAACTGGAGATGCTGTAATATGGATTTAGCCTAGAAAAAAGGGAAGCTTACTTAAGGAAATTTTAAAACAGACAAATGTTTTTGCAACTGCAAGTCCACATTTAAAATATTTTTAGCCTTTAAGGCTTGAGGAAGGGCTGTAACATCCTAAGCAGAAATCAGGCTGTAACATCCTAAGCATCCCCTTTGTTGTGATGAGTTTAATAAACCATGTGTCGTCTTAGTTGTTTTTAAAAATGTTACTCAATTCACAGTTTGCTATTGAAGTTGAAAGGCAGTGTAGTGTAATGGTTAAGCTGTTGGAGACAGATCCCAGAGTCCCCATTTGATCACAGCACCTGACGGGGTGATTCTTTTTCATTCCAAGCTACTTCACAGGGTTGCTGTAATTAGAATTACGATTACAGCTCTAAGATAAAAGACAGAATATAAACATAATTAATAAATGAATAATCTAGGGAATTGGGCATTGAAGTCTACGAAGTCTAGTTCATATAGTCCATGAACTATGGATTAGCAATTATATTTTACAATAAATTACCCCCAGACATGACCTCTAAGTCATATAGGTCTCTAGTCAAAACAAAATATATTTCTGAATGAGCAGAGTATACCAGCAATTTAATAAATCTAATAAAACTACTCTTGATAATAAAGAAATCATCAGTAATAATTAATAGGAGGCATAATATTGAAAGAAGGATTCTAAGGCAAATTCTGGCAACAGAGAGACAGAGCAGAATTCATACTCATCACTGGATGGATTTTTAGAAAAAAATTAGGAACTAAAAAAAGAGATTGTGAATTTAACTTATTTGTACCTCCCAAGCCAAAGTGGGAACTGAGATGAATTCCATCATTTTATATATATTTTTAAAATGGAGTTTTAATTTAAAAAGAACATACAGAAAGTGAATTATAAACTCCAGACATGGATTTTATTTTTTGAGAGAGGGTGCCATAATTTTAAAAATTTAGTCAGGATGCAGGCTTTCCAGTAAAATCATACAAAGAAAAAAATCCAGTATTTTTTCCCCAGTGAAAATTGCAAATTAAAGTTGCTTTTCCCCTGGCGAGAGGAAAGTTATATGTACCGTGATCTTAATTCTTCAACATGTAACATTTGTGATTCCTTTTGGGAAGAAGAAAGGAAAGAAGAAAGCAAATCTTGGAGAAGAGCGATACACAATTCAATGTCACATGTATTTGGGCCCCAAAAAAATGGGAATCTTGGTATTATGTATTTGTCAGTCTTACAACGAAGAGATGGCTTTTCACTATCAGAATAACTATGCAAGAGGGAGAGAACTGGATTAAAATACTATATAAGCTTCAAATGTTCAAGAAAAGAATATGTGAAGGGAAGTCATTGCTCCTGGTCTTTCAGACCCTGGCTAAATTCTGAAATGAATATATGGGGTCCTTGGTACTCACTAAGTTTCGTTGTTTTCTTGAGATGTTTCATTACCAAACTAGTAATGTCATTAGTGCTAGAAAGGAGTGGAGTTTGCTCTGTGTTTATATATTTGTGGCTTGCCCTGTCACTGTTGGTGGTTTCTTGATTAGGCATATTCATATATACTATATGTACTAATTCCTTGATTAGGCATATTCATATATACTATATGTACTAATTCCTTGATTAGGACATATTCATTCTTGAAATGAATATGTACAGATAGAGCTCACTTAACAACTGTCCTGTTTAGTAACCATTTGAAGTTACGATGGCACTGAACAAGCAAGTTTGCAATTGATCCTCACATTTGCATGACTATCCCAGCATCATCCTGAAGGTCACATGATCGCCATTTGCACAGTTCACAGTTGGCTTCCAAGAAGTAGAGTCAATGGAGAAGCCAGCAGTAAAATCACAAAATCTTGGTGATTTGGTTAACAAATGCAGCAGCAGTAGAGCCATAAGCACATTGTGATCGTGCGATGTCTCGCTTAACAACCATATCACTTAGTGTTGGAGTTGTGGAGTTGGAGTTGTGGTCATTAAGCAAGGACTACTGGTATTTGAGTTTGAATGAGCTCTCAGCACATTACATGCAGAGTAATGTGTGGAGCCTATCATTGTATTAAGACAAATGTAGCTCCCCGCCCCCACTTCAGACCTAACTTGTCAAGTTGAAAGAGAGTGGACCCAAGATACTTGTTCTATTTCCTTTCTTATGGACTGTTTTTCATAATCAGGCCAATATCTAAAGGCCAGCCCTCCATTTTACAAGTTGAATTTAGAATCACTGGGTCTGACACCGGAAATAGATCTGGGCATAATTTATAGTACATTTTAACAAGGCCTATTTCTCTAGGGTTCATAACTAATGGTACTTGTATATAAAACAAAATATCCTGAAAACATCAATGGCCAGAATCATTTAACAACTGCATAATTAGATAAACACGTGGATCTCCAGCTCCAAAAATGGACTCTTGTTACAAATTCGTTCAGTGCTTTTCTGTTTTATTTAATTAGCCCATTTGAAAGGGAAAATGAGTGCAGTTTTTAAAAAAATATTTTAGTTAGGAAACAGAGTGTGTTCCTCAGTCTTCAGAAATCCCAAGATGGTGTTGTGCCGAATTCGAGATGTAATAGAGACAAAATACCAAGTATTGCCTTTAAGCATATGTGTTTATGCAGCTGAACAAAGTCGGGGCCCCTAACAGAGAGGAAACCCCGAACACGCAGAGATTCTTATATTTATATCTTTTCTTACACTCCACCCAGCAAGGCTGGCACATAAGAGATACAGGAATCACCCAGAAAGTCTGGCACACACAGTAGATAAGATATCAAGATGTTCTTAGTACATAGGGAGGTTCTTTAGGGACACTGGGTGTTCCTTGGCATCTCAGGACATTGGGTGTTTCCCTGGGGACTTTCCACAGCCCTGCAGGTGTCTAGAGGCAATGTTCCCTCTGACATTGAAAATCGCTGCGCGGCAGTTTGAAACTGCCGCGCGGCGATTTCCTGTCAGGTGCGCGGCCACGCAGCAATGTTCCCTCTGACATTGGAAATCGCTGCGCGGTGATTCCCTGTCACGTGCGCGGCCGCGCAGCTTAGAGGGAACATTGTCTAGAGATAATGGTGCCATCTGTACATACTCGCCTTTCAGGCTCTTCCCCGATTCTGGGTGAACAATGGATTCTGATTGAGAGTTTTATTCTGACTGCTCTGAGCAGGAATAACTCTGAAATCCTGTGTATGTTCATTCAAAAAAAATATATATACCCTGAGTATCAAACTGGATTAATCAACTCATTAATTGAGGATTAGGAGAAAACTTTTAAATCCAACTAAACATTTCATAGCTTTCAGAAAACAATAGAATAGAAGTGTTGACAATGGATTCAAGATAAAAATATCAAAAAAGGGGTAAAATATTTGTTATTTCCTTTGCTTGATGAGCTTCACCTAAAAACTCATGGTTTTTTTACAGTAGATCTGGCCCTGGCAAATTCTAATGTAAATTAAGTTGATGCACACCTCCTCTACTAAAATTTAGATCAGAATATTATTAAGTTACTTATTTAATTTGTACTCTGCCTTTCAGCATATAAAGTACTCAAGACATAACTAAAATAAAAACAAAGTGAAAGTTTAAAAAACAACCACCAGGAAAATAAATATATAAATCTTTTTTTTTCCTTGCTGCAATTGTGCCAATATTTATTCTTAGCATACTTTCAGTCAATGTAAATAATCAGAAATAAAATATGTATGTATTCATTTAAAACATCTGTAAACTGCTTTCCATTTTTAAAAAGCTCAACATAAATTATGATAAATAGTATATGCAATGAATAAACTAGGATTCTTCTCATGGATAATGCATTAAATATTTAAGTTTGAATTTTTCTGCAGCCTTTTTAGGAAAAAAACACAGATTAATACAAAAATGACGAGAACAGATTTACAGTGGATAAGCACATATAAAAATAACATGAACTGGAAATAAACAGATTTTCCCAGTTCAAGGGCAATCTCTCTGTAAATGTTTCTCAAAACAACAATACCCACAAGTGTTTGCTGTTCTGTTCCAGTACAACTTGGAATCCTGGCACTGTCAGTTCTAATTTTTTCATCAAGTTCTTTCAAAAATGTTGGGATTACAGCTCCATGAACTCCAGGCCAATGGCTACGCTGGCTGAGGAATTCTGAGAGCTGTAGTCCTAACACATCTGAAGGGCCCTAGAATGAGGTTGATCCTAAACAGCAGATGTATCTGTGGTAATTTTCATTGCACTATATTAACCATAACTTATTTTTATGCTAAAACAATGGACAGTATTACATCTTCAACTATACATCCCCCCCAAAGTAGAAATGGTTAGTCAAGTATAATAAACGCAGTAATGACCTCAAAAGTCTGTAGAAAAAATGCTGATCTGCTGCTTTCATGACTCATAGCATTTGGAGTCAGAGGTGCAAGTTAACATCAAGGGAAAAAAAAACTCTTTTTAAGAGTTTCCTCCGGATAAATTAATCTCATGGAAACCGAAGCACTGGATAATGCTTTTCCAGAATAAAATGTCTCCGTTTCATCCACTTGCATGCAAACCAGTGAAACGATTACAACGATCACAAGGCATTTGTCAATGTCTTGATTTTAAAAGTTCACTATACTCATCACAAGCTGTTACGTTTATTTTCTATAAAGATGTCTGCTGCCCACAGAACTGCCAACTGCACAAGAGTCTGCATTCAGTAGAAACTTTTCCATTAGGGCGTGAACTGATGAAGTCAGCAATGGAGTCAAGGAAACAGAATATTACAATTATTATGCAAGACAAATATGTGGAAAAAGTCATGAGTGTATTATTGCCATTGTCTCTAAGAATCTGCATATTAACTATGAGGTGAGAAGCCTGCTTGGTAGCTAGTTCTAGATTTGTCAATATTATTTGCACATTGCGTCAATAAAATGCCAAGCATTTGACTTGCATGAATGGCTTTTAGCTAAAAAAAAGCCTGCTCAGTTCACAAGGTGAGTGTGTACAGTATATGCATGTGTGGAAGAAGAAGAATGGGGGTTTTGCTGTATGTGTGTGTGTACACCCCTTATACACACACACACATACAGCAAAACCCCCATTCTTCTTCCAAGCAGTTGTAAAGCAGCATTTAGAAAAGCAGAATCATTAGAAAGCTTTCTGACTGTCTCACCATTTGCTGACATTTGAATGAGTCAGAGATCATAATCCAGAACGCATCTATTCTAAAGTACATTTCAACATCGTCAGATACACACGGAAAGCTTACATAACTGAGGGTTGTTCTATATAGTCAGCATTCAGTATAAGTCAGGCCTAGCACACATTCATGTAGTTACATTAATCAAATAAATTTTGATGAAGTCTCTCTGTAGGCATGAACTATAGCCTTGTGAAATATATGCAATTCCCTGAAATGGCTTAATCTACAGGAGAGGTTTGAGCCAGCAAACTCTGCCATTGCAATAATATCAGCTCAGCTTTCTATTCATAGTCAGAAACCTATATATGGATGTATTGCAGAGGTGGGTTCCTACCGGTTCTATCCGGTTCTTTAGAACCGTTAGTAAACCGGCGATGATGTCACGGAGCCGGTTCTGTCGGTGTCTCCGTGGGCACCGCCATCTTGGATTTTGCTTCTGCACATGCGCAGAAGCTAATTTTTGCTTCTGCACATGCGCAGAAGCTATTTTTTGATTGCTGCGGGGGCACGTGCACGCCCGGCACTACCCTGAGCAAACCGGCAGCAAAAGGATCCAAAACCCACCCCTGATGTATTGCATGCATTGGAAGATAAATAAAAGCCCTATTCAGAAGCAGATTCTTAAAAACATGAGGAAACTTCAAGAAGTGTATAAAAACTGTGATTGAATGTGTGAAATAATATTATCTGTGTAGTGTCCTGTGTAGTGTCTATGAACTGTATATAGAAATACAATTTAAAATACTTCATTCTTTCTCTGCAAAATGATTTAGACAGAAAAATTCCTCCTACAAACACACACACATACTGTATAAACACACACACACACACACACACACACACAAATCAGATATTTTTCCTAATCTGACAAGCTGAATTGGTGGAATGCAGTTTTCCTTTCCTTTCTAAATTACATTTTAATTTTCAAGAGGTATTCTTCATTTTCTTCTATAGCCTAGATCACACATTCCAAACTTAAAAAGGATTGGCGATACAATTATATATCCTTCTCGATTAAGGATTGAACCCCTTTCAGTAAGAGGCCAAAAGGATCTGAGAAAGAGGAAATGTTTAATATTAATGTAAAAGGATAAAAATAGAGAAAATAATATTTCATAAAATCAGATGTTCCTGACATGGACAGTGCCATCCTACTAAATATAAGAACATTTGTTCTTCTATTCTATGGAAACTATGATAACTTCAAAGCTGAAAGTTACTTATGATGATATAAGAATATTGGAAGTCATTGAAAGCCTCTTATAATTAACCCCTTCAATAGACTCATCCATACATTCTGTTTGCCTTTGTTGGAAGAAATATCCAGTCCGGTTCCAAACCGGGAGAAAGGTGCTGGAAATAAAATGGAGGCTGACTGAAAGGAAAGGAGGTTTATTTGGTTTCCAGAAACTTAAGTGACAGCAATGTTTCTGGGGTGGCTGACAAAATGGCTGAGTGAGAAGATGGATCTTTATAGGGTTCTGGGATTTTGTGATTGAGATGCTCCAGGAGTTGTACAATGTAGTGAGCCTTGTGTCTTTTACTATTTCAATGGTGGTGGGTTAATCCTATTATGTCCTAAAGGTCATGTCCTGTCCTTAGAATTTGGGGGAGGGATGTAAATTCTTAATCCCATCAGCTGTGGGAGCTGTGGCTGAAGGTGTTTTGTTTATGAATAGATAAAATAGTCTTTCTTAATTGATACAAAATCTGCATTCCTAAAGGTCAGCCTCCTCAAGTTTCTTTGTTTGAAGCTGTTTTCCTATGGCAGGAAGACTGGGGCTGCTTTCTGCCTTTGTTAAGGTTTTTCTCCAGTTCTCCCTTGGGGAAATATTCTACCCTGCCTCTTTTTAATATTAAGAATAAAGAATATTTTAATCGGGGGGGGGGCTTCCTACACCTTGGCACAGGAAGACCCATTTACAGATACTGGAAGATAAACAAATTTCTTCATCCTCAGCCTCTCGGTCCCATCCAAAGAGTCTGTCTCCTGTATTTCATGTGGCCATAGGCCATGCTTTTGCTCCTGTTTTACGTTTTGTCCTGGTTTGCTGGACTGATGAAACATAAAACTATTTGTTTGTTAACCAATCCACCCGTGAAATTGTATTCATTGGAATTTTGTTTAGTTCTGTTCTGTGCTGCTTGTAGAGATGTTTCGTTTTGTTTTTAAATCAGTACTATGGAAATGATCTCAGCATCAATGCCAGTGCTTGAAGTGTGAACAGATATTTCTTAAGCCAGAATCATTTCTTGCCAATATTAATTAGCATAGGCAGCAAACAGTTTAAGCCTGTCTTGAAGAACTGCTGTAAATTAACCAGAAGTTATTTGGGAGTTGTTTGTTTGATCTACTTTTACTCGGTTTGCATCTCTGGCATAAAATTCCTAATATGGACGCTTGGGCCTTCCTGTATAAATGAGTTTCCAACAGACCTGCCATCTTTTTAAATTAATTCAATACAAATTGTGTAGTGCCAATTGTCCGAATGATGCATGTTAGATAGTGGGTAGAGATGACAGGAGACAGACTTCCAAGCAGCTCTTTATTTCAGCTCTTGTATCAGCAACCAGCAAAGAGCAGTCTGACAGCTTGCCCTTTTATAGGGAGCTGTCAGACAGACCAGCCAATAGCGTTTGAGCTTTTTCCCGCTCAAACGCTGGACCTGGTTGGAACCATGCAACACAGTTATAACAGTTAGAACATAACACCCCTCCCCTACTGGATGGAGCAGTCCAGCATACGTAATCACGCAGGTAGGCGGGGCGTTTAGGAGCCCTACTAGACATGCGCAATGCAGTTGGTGGTGAGGCAGCGGCCTGTGTGGACAGGTCTGCTGTCGCCCCGAATGCAACACAGTTTAGAACATAACACCCCTCCCCTACTGGATGGAGCAGTCCAGCATACGTAATCACGCAGGTAGGCGGGGCGTTTAGGAGCCCTACTAGACCTGCGCAATTCAGTTGGTGGTGAGGCAGCGGGGCAGCGG
>QLTV01012194.1:1061309-1094048 GCA_003457575.1 Thermophis baileyi
AACCCAAAATTGAAATAAGGAAAAATGGCCATAGCAATAGCACTTAGACTATATAACCGCTTCACAATGCTTTACAGCCTTCTCTAAGCAGTTTACAGAGTAGCATATTGTCCCCAACAATCTGGGTGCTCATTTTACTGCCCTTGGAAGGGTGGAAGGCTGAGTCAACTTTGAGCTGGTGAGATTTGAACTGCCGAACTGCTGGCAGTCAGCAGTCAGCAGAAGTGGCCTGCAATGTTGCTTTCTAACCACTGCGCCACTGATTGCACAGTTAGCCAGTTAATTTAACAGGATTTGGCATTTATATCCACCTATCAATTCTTTCCCAAGGCTTTATCATTTTATTAATATTGTTTGTTTTTTCTGTCTACTTGTGGAAGTACTGACTTTATTTTCAGTATACAGTAATTGTCAAAGTTACCGTACATTCCTTCTGAGGCAGTCTTTTATGTGCCCTCCTTATTCCTGCAGGAAGAAACTGAACAACTTCAGCCTGTCAGTTCTCTGACTTTTATTGCACCTAATGCTATTGCCATTCCTCTTTATTGCCTGCTTGATTACTTAATAGTATGTAGGAATGACCTTGGGAATTGAGAAGATTCAGCAGAATGTAGTTGCCAGTGATCTTTGATACTGCTAAACTTTCCTCTGACACATTTCCAGATACATTTTAGGCAGCATCAGATGCACATATCCAAATTCGCTTATTGTTGCTCTGCCTTATTATATTATTTTCCTAGCTTTTCTAGAGCCTTCTAGTACTCACTTCTAAGCCAGCCATTGTTTGTAGTCAGACCCCACCTTTCAGTGCATTTATCTTTTAGAGGTGGCCTATGTTGTAAAACCAAAAACTTCAACCAGAGATGGTTTTGCCTATGACCTCTTCACAATAATTAAATATTTTTGGATTTTTAAACTAAATTCCAGTAACAGACAAGGAACATTTTCCTAGATTGTTGCTTCATAATCACCACAATTTCCATTTAAATCCACAAGAGCCTTCCCAATGTGATGCTATCCATAGGCACTAAGTACAATCCCCCAAATTCCCAAACGGCACAGGGTACCAAAACAGGGAAGCCTATTCTGTAGTTGTGACAAGATTTTGAATTTACTAAAGCTGAACTCATGAGCAGGAAAGACAATTAAGAAAATGACGCCATCGCTGTACACCTTTTCATTGCAGGTGGCTGTTTCATACAAACCCAGATAGAATTCTACAATAGCAAACAAGAACTTCCAGAGAACAGAAACCTTTGGCTGTTCAGATATTCATGCTCCAGCTCCTTGCAGCCATAACCAGCATGGCTAATAGTGAGAGATGCTGAATGTTTAACAGTATTTTGTGGGGCACAATTCCCATCCCTCAAGTGTGCCAGGATTACATTTCACGCATAAGCTATTAAAGCCACACTCTTTCCCTCTTCTTTCCCCCTAGACCAGTGGTTCTCAACCTTCCTAATGCCGCGGCCCCCGCCCCGCCACCATGACCCCACCCCTCCCCATGCGCGATGAGGTGACAAAGGGGGCGTGGCAGGCTAGCGCGCGCTTAGGCGACCCCTGTGAAAGGTTCGTTCGACCCCCAAAGGGGTCGTGACCCACAGGTTGAGAACCGCTGCCCTAGACTCTAATAAGGAAAAGAACTCTCCAAACAGAGAGAAATTCTACTTAAAGTATCACTAATGAAAACTGTTGATAGACATTGCTTTTATCGCTTAGGGGCCAAGACATATGTGATATGCTTACAGGTAATTATGCCACAAACATACCTCAATGATTTTTTTCCCCTGATTATCTTTATGATACTGCCTTCATCTGATCCCCAGCCCGTACTTCAGGGAGCCTTAAGGCATCCTTTGTTGTTCTAACATGCCATTGTCTCCCACTTACGCAGTCATGGGTACAGTTGTACTGCCCCAGCCTTTGTGTTGGGGTCACACTCCAGGATCGGCCCACTTTCCATTAGCTTCATTAGTATGTTCACTCCCCTTGAGTTCCCGAACTCTGTCTTCCAGGGCCATTTTAGTTCAGGCAATAGAAGAATCTAGATCTCAAAAACTGACTTCCCTGCCTGTACCAACCAGGTCTCTGATCTGACCCCTGGCTTGGAGACCCAGTTTGAAACAGAAATCAGTCCAACTAAGAGCTAACTGGCTCAGGAAGTGGGCATGTGTAGTGAAACACACTGTCTCTTACTGTATTGCACAACAATATCAACACCCATACTTGTTTTTTGGGCTGCCTTTGGATCTCCCCGTGTGAAAAAGTTGTTCCAAACCTGGACTGAATTTGGACAAAGGCTAACCCATCAATCTCAATCAAATGATCTAAATCAAATGGTATAGGCATCAAAACTTGTCTCCTCCTCAGCCCTACCCACGTTCAGAGGAGTGATCGGTGAATATTTTCCTGATTATTTTTGAAGAGAAGGGAAAATCCATCAATTCTTTTCCTTAACATGCCCTGCATATGGGAAATAAGGCTACTGCCATTAGAGACACTTGGTTGAGTTGAGCAGCTATAGAAATTGAATAAATAAATTAGATGACATTGAGTCTATAGCACAATAGGGATCAGCAAAGAGAACAGCATATTTTAACCAGTAGAGTTTTCTACAGGTTCAAAATTTGGTGAATAGCATTTTCAGTAAAAGAACATATCTGTAGCTCAGGGTTGAACTCTGGAGTTCTTACTGCTCTCTGAGCTTGCAGATGATTCACTACCCAACTATGTAACATCAATGATACCCAACTAGATAACATCACTGACTTTCACTGATGATGTTATCCAACTGGGTAAATGAAACATCTGCAAACAGACAACCAAGCTCAGAGATTACCAAGAAATCCACAGAATAGTATTTTAAATGAGAACAAGGAAGAGCCTAGGGTAACAGTCCAGAGCTTTGGTGCTTAATTGCAAATAACTATCTTATTATTTTGATCACAATGAATGTATACACATTTTTTAAATATATCTTAGCTTGAATTTTAACATTTTCCTAATGCAAACAGAGCCTTAGGTATGTGATCCAAATAATAAGGCCTGAATCAGATATCGTACATCAAAGAACATCTTTCATCATACAAACACTGAAAGCCATGGATGGCTTCAGGTTGTTAGTGTAACTAGGATCTTGAGGCATCATTATAACAGAAGATCAGCATCAAACAACCCATCTTATCCTATTGAGAAATGCTGTCATGGTTTGGGAAAAACGCTGATCACGAAGAATAGAACAAACTAAACTGGATGAGCAGAAACATGTCCTATACAACTCCATATGAAATATGAGACCTTATAGAACACACATACCTCAACCTCTAGAATAAAACATAACAACATTCCAAATGAATATTGGCTAGCTATTCTTGGGTTGACTAAACATGTCTACCCTACCAAGATATGTGGTTCTGGTCAATTTATTAGTTTCTTTCCCTCCAGATGCAAAGAAAAATAGTTTGACCAAGATGGGCTAAGCATTTTTTTTTCTCAAGCGTTCTCTAGTTCTTCACAGAATTATAGTTCCCAGGATGTCTGCGGAATAAGAATCCCCTTCAAAAGTCTTCAAACTCTAGCCACCTGCCATATAAAAGTCCAGATACTGTAACCCTTTTGGTCATAGGATACTGGCTTCCTAAAGGCATGCCTGCATGACAGCAACTATGTTGGCTTCAGTGATAGAAAGGATTGTGGTAAATAAGGCACAAGGAGACCAACATGAAGAAGTTAATATCCATACAGTGGCATGCATAAAGGTTTCCTGCCAACATTTGGCTTAGCACATAAGTGATTGCTGGAAGTCAACATCATATGAGCAATATTGGCAAGAAGCAGGATTTTTTTGGACTGCTCATACACCAATTTAAAAATGTTTGAACAAGGCTATAAAATTACATTTTAACCAGAACAGCTATATAAGGCTGACTTTTCCACAGGCCCTAAAATTATAGTTGTGTATGCTCAGGATTAAGGATATGTGGCTGAATGGGAGTTCAAACCAAGACAGATATTCTCAAACATTGCCCTTTAATAATTTCTCAGCAAATAATTCTCTACATATCAAATCCATAGTTGTTATAATGATTGTTTTAAGAATATTTTCAAAATGTGTTTGTTTTTCTACACAGGATACTTACCTACCATAGTTTTTATATAACTGCATATACTGTAATATATGTCTTTGTGCAACATTCTGGTTACAATGCAATGCATCCAAAATGCAACGTTCTCAAATATATCCTGAGAATAACAGAAAACAGAAGATTCCATTAATTGTTACTTTCCACCTTACTATGGAGCCCACTTTGGTGAATGTTGGCACTTTGATAGACGAGAAATCTGTATGGATTTCTTTTATATCCCAGTTCAGGGTTTCATTAATTCTGAACAAAAAAAAACATGTTTAATTAATGCTTACAAAAATAAAAGCTTTTATTGTAATTTTCACTGCAAGGTCACTCAGTCCAGAGATATATGACTGCAGTGCCATATTCTTATCAAAAATAAATAGGCACATGGTTGACGATAAAGCAGGATTGTGGAACGGAACAACAGAAGCAGTGATTGGAGGATAAAGGGAACTATAATTTAATGATGTTTGGAGGACTTCAGTTTCTTCACTCACCTGCAATAAACCAGTTTGTGCTTTCCAAAAAGATGTGGACGATGTACGGTATATTTTTAAATGGAGCAACTTTGAAATTCAGTTACCATGTGCATATTATTTTTCTATCTCTTTCAGTGATGTCGTGGGTATGCAGCATTTTAATTCTATTTTTTTATTATTATTATTATTATTATTATTATTATTATTATTTCCTTTAAATCTCAAAATGGCTTTGTTTATTTACGCATTACGCATTATTATTATTTTTTGTTTTTTTATTCAATTGCAAAAGGTTTCATAAATGAAAGAACATATNTTATTATTCCAGTATCTTTTCTTTTCATTGGGGTGCGTTGACTTTTTTCTATATTCTGGTGAAACTCTAAGAAAAGATGAAAAAGCAAAACGAATATTAACTGTTCAGAAGGAAAGCTGACCAATCCTAGTCTTTCTTTGCTTTAAATACATTGGTACATGAAGTTACAGGTAGTCCTTGTTTAGTGACTGCAACTTGAACTGGCAACTTGGTCTTTAAGCAAAGCGGTTGCTAAGTGACAAATCATGTGCTTACAATTTTACTTCAGTTTTCCTTCGCTTTTTATCATCAGAAGGCTGAACCCTAAACAGCCAGATAAGCCCATACAGTGAGAAGATTCTGGAATTCCACTCACAAGGAAATCGAGTAAAAGGGCAAATCTTATAGTCCCTTTTATTCCCTCTCCTGTCCTTTGGAATGGTCACCCAGGCACTGGCATAACAGGAAGACAAGAATTATTGTTTGCATTTTTATCCGCTGAGAAAAAGGGATTACAAGAGAGTAAGCAGGCACACAATGAGCAACACACATGCAAAGGAATGTGCTCCAGCTGTCTGTTTGTCTAGCCAACCTCTTAGGAGACAAACAAAAGACTTTAATGTGAAACTGATTCAGGTTTTGTCCATTTCAAGAAGCAGCTGCAGGCTGACTAAATTAAGGTCACAAAGTTGAGCTTGTTAATTTGTGGCTAGCATTTTTTCTAGGGACAACCTGGGCTGGGCAGAAAAGCAGCCCAGGAAGAAATAGAGAAGACAAAAAAGGGTCAGGCACAGGACAACATATACTATTAACTGTAATGATGAGCATCTATTTGAGAGATGCTACAAAGGTTATAAATGTGGATATTGGTAATAAAGTTATTTTTTATCAGTTTTGTCATTGCAAATGGTCACTGTCCTGAGAAGTCGCAAAACAAGGACTACTGTGCATGAATATCTAGAATTTGTGATCTACAAATAGCATTCTAAAATGGAATCTCTGATCTAAACAACATAAGAGATCAGGAGAATATTCTGTGTGGACTAACTCTTCTACATGAATCTTCCTAAAAGGTTCAAAGATGACAAAACAAATTTCCTTCTGTGGGGTACCTCTAAATGGATAAGAGGGGAAGGAAATACATTTATTTTGTTCACTGCATTTATCAAGGCTTCGCTTGTGCCACCACAATGCAGAGAAGCCACCCATAACAATACCTTAGATCAAATATGGGCTCAATTTCCATAATTATTGTTTCAATTGCATTCAGTATTCTATCCTTCTTAGTTCCGCGATTAAGCAAAATCCCAGCATTCCAAATAGTACTGGGGACACTAAGAGAGAAAACACGGTTATAGCCATCAAACGATCAAATCTCAAAATTTGTTGATGAAAAATAAGAATTGCAGAAAGAATTCGAGAATTAAAGAAATAAAAAGCAATTCTCTTTATTGGGCTTGCAGTTGACCTAATTAGATGAGTTTCTAATCAAGAGATGGCATATCTTTCCTTTTTTAACATTTACAACATTTTTAAATAGTTGTATTACCACAGCCCTAACTTTGAATTCTACACTTGGCTCACCAATTTTGCGAAGAGTTCCATTAGTCGCCAACACTGTATCAGCTATTTGTTCATCATCAAACAAAGCAGTTTTAAAAAGTTAAGAGCAGTATTTTTAGAGGAACATTTTTGCTAAAGTACCTGCTCCAATATAATGAATACCCATGCCAAATGTTATAACATCTTATTATATTTACCCTCTCCCTTTCACCATAGAAACTAAGCAAGTAAGTCTAATATGTAATTTATATGAGCTTATTCATTTTCATCAGCCTACTAGCTTGGAATGATAGATTACATATATACAAGCATATACAGAGAGAAAGAGAGTTTCTCAGTTTGTCAGGAATTCCCTGCCTACAAAAACACTGATGAGGGGGACTGGAGGCTAAAACATATAAAGAACAGGTGCAGGAACTGGGTATGTCTAGTTCAGAGGTGGGTTCCTCCCAGTTCGGACCGGTTCTCCCGAACCAGTAGCGACCCGCTGGTGATGTCACGATGACATCACCGATCCGGTTCGGTCGGTGCCGGTCCATGGGCACCATCATTTTGGGGGGGGGGGGAGGGGGGAATTTTTTATTATTATTATTTTTGGAATTTTTTTTAATTTTATTTTTTCTTCTGCGCATGCGCAGAAGCCGAGTTTCCGGCACTGCGCATGCGTAGCCATCTTGTTTTTGGCATTTGTTTGGGGGTTTTTTGAATTTTTTTTATTTTTTTGGACTGTACATGCGCGCCCGCGCGGCCACGCGGCACGGGAGGAAGCGAACCGGCAGCGAGGTAAATTAGAACCTACCCCTGGTCAAGTTTAATGAAAAGAAGGACTAGGGGTGACATGATAGCAGTGTTCCAATATCTCAGGGGTTGCCACAAAGAAGAGGGGGTCAAGCTATTCTCCAAAGCACCTGAGGGCAGGACAAGAAGCAATGGATGGAAACTAATCAAGGAGAGAAGCAGCCTAGAACTAAGAAGAAATTTCCTGACAGTGAGAACAATTAATCAGTGGAACAACTTGCCTCCAGAAGTTATGAATGCTCCAACACTGGAGGTTCTTAAGAAGAGATTGGACAACCATTTGTCTGAAATGGTGTAGGGTTTCCTGCCTAAGCAGGGGGTTGGACTAGAAGACCTCCAAGGTCCCTTCCAAATATACTATGATGATGATGATCATGAGGAGGGGGAAGAGGAGAGCAAAGTAGGGTAGTAGAGAATTTCTACTAAAGGTGGAGTTGAAGAGATAACTAATTTGTTTTCTGATAAAATTATTAAAAAATTATTTATGACTAATCATAATCACCCATTACATCTATTTTGAAGGAATGCACACAACCTTCTGCTAACTTTGCATATGGGCCCACCAGCCAAGAACAATACAGGTAGTCCTTGACTTACAACAGTTCATTTGGTGACCATTCAAAATTACAACGGCACTGAAAAAAGTGACTTATGGCCGTTTTTCACAATTACAACCATTGCAGCATCCTCAAGGTGATGTGATTTCAGATGCTTGGCAACTGACTCCTATTTATGATGGTTGCAGTGTCCCAGGGTCATGTGACTGCCTTTTGCGAACCTCTTACAAGCCAAGTCAATAGGAAAGCCAGATTCACTTAACAACCATGTTACTAACTTTATGACCGTAGTGATCCACTTAACAACTGTGGCAGGAAAGGTTGTAAAATGAGGCAAAACTTAACAACAGAAATTTGGGCTCAATTCTGTTTGTAAGTCAAGGACTACCTATAATTACTCCTGATGCAAGGAGAACGGGATGAGAAATTGAGAAGAGAAGGTGATATCCTAGTCCCGTGATGGCAAACCTGTGGCACGCGTGCCAGAGGTGGCACGCAGAGCCCTCTCTGTGGGCACACGCGCCGTCGCCAGCTGCTCTTCCGGGTTCCGGCGCACATCCGCACCGGCCAGCTGGTCTCTTCTGGGTTCCGGCGCGTGCATGTGGACAGCTGGTCTCTTCCAGGTTCCGGCGCTCGGGCGCACGCGCGCCCTCCAGTTTTGGCACTCGGTGCCGAAAAGGTTAGCCATTACTGTCTTAGTCTGATACAAAGTAAGAGATTGTGTAACAGTAGTAGGAAACTGATGCCCTTCTCACCAGATGCCACCAAAATGGAAAAGTCAACAAAGTCGACTGGAATAGCAACCCACACACCCACAACTGAAGTAAAAACTCAAGATGTAGTCAGCTCAGAAGGAGGCTATCATGCGAAACTACTGGGCTGATTACTGGTTTTATTCTTCAGATGCCTTAAATTATAAATGGAAGTGGTTTAAATATAAGCCTGCCTTAACAGCCTCTACTATCAATGTGAGGTGTGTGTGTTCAAAAACACATACCTAAAGGAAACACATTACAAAAGCCAGACACAATCCCTGTCTCTATTAGCAATTTTTAATGAAATCTGAACACTTTCCTCTTAATTAATAACCCTATTCTAATAGCCTTTTCTTGAGTAATTAGGAAAAATAATGACATCCAAGGGGAGTGCACACACATCTGATGAGACCACTGCAGAAAAGGCTTGTCTTAATTAATTTTTTCACAGCAGCAAACTGGTTTTTCTTTTTCACAATAAGGTGCGGGGATTTCAAACACTAAGTAGCTGTTTCATCAAAGTAGACAGCTAGCAAGGAAGCTGGGAATGCCTGATTAAAAGTAAACAGCTGGGAAGGGATTTGGAAATGCGTCATTAAAAGCCAAAGCACAGAAATCTTTATGAACATTGAGAAACATCAAGAATTTTATGCAAAAGTCAGAATACCAAAAAACATGATTAACCTGCACAAATAATATACACTTTGCCAAAACAGACCATTTTTAGGGCCGTAGCAATTAAATGATGCCATAAGTTCTAAAACCTATGGCAATCTACTGAGATTTTGTCCTTGCAGGCAGAAATATAGACCAGGAGGATTAAAGTTATTCAGCACTTGGAGACAGGTAGTTCATTTTAACAACAATGTATAGACCAAGCATTTTGCTGTTGTTTTATGTTCTCTGGCACCCGACATTTCCCATCTGTGTTGACCAAAGCAAGTTAACAAAAAGAGCAAAGGCCAAGGAGAATGTTTCAAGATAACATTCTTATTTGCCTGGGCTATAACTGAACAAGGCTAGCCATTTAATTCCTCTTTTCCCTTTTTATTATGTGCTTTTAGTATCCATTCTTGTTTTGTGCTGTTTGGTTTTTGTTCTGTTGCCGTGTTATAGCTTTTGGGTGTGCCATTTTGACTTGGAAAGGCATATTTTCTGAGTTTCCCTTCAAATAAAAGAGGACCTGACCTGGGGCACTCACATTGCAGCACTGGTCAAAACGGCCCAGCAGAGATTATACTACCTGAGACTTCTCATGAAACAACAACTGAATGAAAAACTGCTGGTGGCCTTCTACCGCTGCACCATAGAGAGTATTTTAACTTACTGCATCTGTGTATGGTTTGCCAATTGCACAGTGGCAGATAGGACAGCACTCCAGAGGGTAAACATCATTGCCCAGAGGATCATTGGTTGCCCTCTCCCCTCTTTGGAAGAGCTTTATAGCTCCCGCTGCCTTAAGAAAATTCAAAACATTCTTAAAGATCCATCTCATCTTGGGCAAACTTTTTTTTGAACTATTACCATCTGGCAGACGGTACAGGACAATAAAAACAAGGACAAATAGACAGGAAAAACAGCTTCTATCCCAGGGCAATAACCATATTGAATTCTACGGTATAGTGCAATAGCGGGTTTTCAATTTCAATTATACAGAATGTAAAGGATGTATGTTTGTGTTTTTATTTTTTTTAGTTATAATGTACACTGAAGACGGCATTTAATTTCGTTGTACCATGGGCAATGACAATAAAGTAAACTAAATCAAAAAGCAGAAAAACTGTCCCCTTTCTTTAAAAAAAGGTGAAATAAAAAAGCATCAGTGCTTATTTCAATCTGACCTTCAGGGATCTGAAGGCTGAAAAAAGAAGGGATAGCTTTATAAAAAGGAGGAAATATAGGATTTGAAAAGTGTATACAGGTAGTCCTCGACTTACAACAGTTCATTTAGTGACCATTCAAAGTTACAGCAACATTGAAAAAGTTTTTCACACTTTTTCACACTTAGGACTGTTGCAGTACCCCCATGGTCACATGATCAAAATTCAGATGCTTGGCAACTGACTCATATTTATGATGATTGCAGTGTCCCAGGGTCATGTGATCACCTTTTGTGACTTTTCCACAAGCAAAGTCAATGGGAAAACCAGATTCATTTAACATTATAATTGCAGTGATTCACTTAACGACTGTAGCAAGGAAGGTCATGAAATGGGGCAAAACTCACTTAACAAAGTTGCTCACTTAGCAACAGAAACTTTGGGCTCACTTGTGGTTGTAAGTCAAGGATTACCTGTATTAAATTCCAGTTTCTAGCAACTGTAACTGATGATAGATAAAGTAGATCGGCCAGATAAGTGCACGAAGTACAAATTCAAATTCAAAACAAAAAAATTAATGTTGGGCTTGAATCTGCAGAGATCGCTCTTGAAGCTAACAGCTATGCAAATTTAGTCAAAATAAAAAAGAAAATCAGCCCTGTAATCGCGGTTGTCAGTTTCTCTCCTGATTGTAACTGCTTTCAGATAAAGGACTCCGGACAACACCAGTGTGGTCTGAAGTATGGGGTACCGAAGTAGCATAGAAGTAGGATGCTGGGGAATCCAGATTCAAAGCCACACTCAGTCATGGATGCTAATTAGATGAGTTCTCTCTTCAGCCTTTTTGTTGGGACGGGGAGAATTGAAAAATGGGAGTGTGATATGCATTGCCCTTAGGGTCCTGCGAGAAAGATAAGGTATAAATCTCACAAATTTATCTGCCATTCTCTTCATTTGTGGGATGGGGGTTTCCCCCCCCCTTCCTGGAAACAAACATGATGAGGAAAATGGCAGGAAAAGAGAAGGGGTGATAAATGGAGATCCATGTCACTTGGACCTTACATGCAATTCTGTGAATTGTGAAAAGGTTGGCTTGACTCGGATCATCCAAATTCTTTTCTGGTTATAAACAATATGAAGATGAGATAAATGTGAAGTTAACAGAGTTCGGAGAAAACAACGAACTTGGAGTAACAATGTGATGGATCTGATCAAAACCAAACAGTGCATCATGTTTGATTCTATGGTAGAAAGGCTGAGCAGTGTTGCCATCTCTGTTCTGAAAAAGTGCTTCAGGGTATACATGGACACAACCATTTCTGCAACTAATTTAAAACAACTGCTTGTCCCATGGCAGCTGTTGAGGGCATCCGTGTAATCTGAGAAGATGCAGCTGCTTTAAAGAGTTGCAGGCATGTGCTAAGATTTTGACCCCCACCTCCTTTGCAATACTTTTTCCAAATTATTTCAGAAATGCCATACGGCTCTAATAGCTACTATGTACCATGGGCTTTCACATGCCCCCTGCAGTGGGAGGCATTGAACTGTGGAAAAATCAGACTTTGCTGTACCATTACATGTATAATCATGTTTCCCAGTTAAAAATGTTTTATCAAATACTGTTTTAATCTTTTGTACATTACAAAAGATGTAATGGTTTCCTTTGGGACAAACCAGATTGCTGAAAAGCACCATCACTGAATATCTATACATATGAAATAAATCATTCGTTCTGTTTTTCTACCTAGAATGCCCAAAGCAAATATCAAGATTCTTAGCATTACACTATTTCTTTCCCTTTACATTAAAAAAAATAAATCAAACAACAGGAAAATCCATACTAAATGTAATAACAGACACTGGGAGAACTATTCATTTTCTTTTAAAATCATTTCCTTTCCATTTTCCCTCTTTTAATAAACTCATCTATATTCCAGAGCCTGCACAACACTCCTTTCATAATAGTGATAAGTGGGCATATGGTCTAGCATACATATTTTTTTCTTTGCCATCCAACTCCCTAGTGATTCTCAGTTTATTGTTCATGTGTTTGGGTATTTTGGAAACAGGAGGCAGAAGCAGATAATCCATAAATTTCCAAGCTGTGCACCATTATCTATTGATGCAATACCATGAGGAATTCACAAGAGAGCCAATCAAAGAATAAGCTGATATCGAAATGATCCTGTTGGCAATGTGTGTGCCCTGTACAGCTTGTCATCAAAATAATATTATCTCATGGGTCATATGACTATCCACTGAGTCAATAGTCCACTAAGAACAGAAGGGTGGTAGTAAAAGTTGCTAGGTTCTATAGTAGAATCTGGGCCCACTCACTGCTCATGTCTCTTACATACACCATGTGAACTAGCATAAATCAGACTGGAGATCAGCCGAGAAGTATACAATTCAGTCCGTGACATTGTAAAAACTGAATATTACTTCATATCTATTAATTTATATGCGGGGGGGGGGAGACATGAGGAAATAACAGAATTCATGGCCACGTCAAATGAGCTGAAATGCCACCTACAATCACTCTTTGTATATTTAGAAGTTTAAAATTCCAACCAAAGAATCACCAGGATTGTTGCATTGTATACAGTATTCACCTCATGCCTCCAGATGTATGAGAATACAATCCCCAGTTGTTAGATTCGCGCGTGAATGAAGAGTCGAGACGTAGGAACAGTTCAGCACCTTTATTGTCTATTAGCTTGAACTAATACGGACTGCCGGCAGGCTGCAGGGAAGCCACTTTTAAGGGCTTCCCTGAAGCCGGCTAGCCATTGACAACAGTTTATTTCTCCCTCCACTAATTAGCCAATCAGCGGCGGCTATGCAAATCCATACTCCGTACGTCAGTACGTAACACCACTAGTTCTAGAAAACCTAGCAGTAGCTGTGCAAGATGGGAAATGAAGTTCAAAACATCTGGAAGCCACTAAGTTGCTATCACAGTCCATGAGAAACAGAAGAAATGGTGTGGACTTCTTCTGATCTGGAAAAGCTAAGCAGGATGGGGTTTCATTTACACTTGTCTCACACCCCATAGTTGTCAAACTAGAAAGGAAATCCCAGAATTATAAACTAAACTATTTTTTAAAGACTACATTAGAAGGCAATGACAAGAAGGCTAGTCACAAATAGTCAAACTTGGAAGAGATTTTACCTTTATTACTAGCAACGTGGAAAGGCAATACAAATATCATCTGCGATGAAAATAAATTAATGGTGTGCAAAAATTCAGGATACTCATATCTACTGAATTCCTGCAAAGATGGTTCACCATCTCTTAAGAAAAAAAAAACGTGCTAGAGAGCCTATAATTTTATTCCTTTGGTGGTCAGGCCAATGTCCCAAAGCAGGATGTGAAAATAGCCTCCCTTACTTATAATTTCTACACTGGATAGTTTTCTTTAAAACTATCATAACAACAAAGTGGAATATAAATCCAGTTTTTGAAGGCCTTGCTACAGAACACATATTTGTCTCAATTAAATAATGTGTATAAGGGCAGAGCTGATTCTGGTGAAGAGTTAATATAAAACACTTCTGCTTCACTTCTGCTTCTCATGAGCTGCTTTTTAAAGTTTTCAGATTCAGTTCATGGTCAGTTCAATGGAACTTACAGAAACTCTGTTAAATTGAATCAGGGTTTTTTTTTAAAATACATATATTTTACATTGTCAAAATAGTTTCATGGTGCAATATTTACAGTGTATCAAATGATGGACAGAAAATATTTTTTAAAGGAGAAGATGAAGGTGGGAAACCAGCCCAGCTCATATTTTTTTATTTACGTAAGAGTGTTACATGCCTGTCATTTTTTTAAAAGCATGTTGCAGTTTACAGAGAAAACTAGAACTCTATTAACAAGTCTTTTTTTCAAAGATTTTTAAAAGATTTAACAGGTTTGTTAGTGATAGAAATAGGAAGGGAGTTCCATTTAAAGGAACAGAGCTATGGAAAATTTTCTTCCAGTGGTACAGGATGTAGAATTTCTTGTCCAAGGAAAAAAGAAAAACATTTGTTACTTGCTTGGATAAGATTATCTTAACAAACGCCCGGGACAATGTTAAGAGAGCATCTAAGGTTTCCAAGTTATTTTTTCTAGTACTAGTGTGGGAAGCCACCCCCTCCCAGAAGAATGAAATATTTTGAGAAATATTTCAAAAGGCAGAATATTATATTTCCCCTAAAAGAGAAATAGAAATCTTAAGGGAGACAGAAACTCAGAGCTTCAGCTCCCTGCCCCCAGCAGATATTTGCTGCCCATTGAGAAGGACTGGACCAGCCTATCTACAAAACAAAAGACCTTCAGCTCCAGGGTGATGGGATTAAGACATGACCCTCCAGGACATAATAGGATTATCTAGCAGCAGGGCTCACTGCATTGCAAAATCACCTGGGGGCATTGCATCACCCTCCAGGCTTCAACCAAACTTGATTCAGACAAACATGACCCCACATGGCCCCATGGGAATCTGACTACAGCCAATAGAATACATTTCTTGCACAGGAACAGAAAGCTAAAGGGCAAGGCCCAAGAGGGTATAAATAACCCTCACTCTCCACTCTATGTGGTCAGCTGCCCAGGACCTCAAACCCATGTGGTCCTGTTCATCAATAAACCATCTTTCCAATCAGCCTCCATGTTTCCAATGTCTTTCTCCCCACTTGGAACTGAACCAGATGGATATTTCTTCCAACACTAGGGAGAAGGGGGGTGGGGGGAGGAAGAAGCAAAATGGCCTTATGACATTGACCCATTCACTATAGAAAGGTTATATGGAGGGAGTTCAGGGTTTCTTATGGTTGTGGTTTTCATGTCTTACTGCTCAGTAACCAGCCTCTGTTAAAATTAAGATATAGGATACGTAAGAGAAAAATGATGATTATTGGGGATAAGGAAGAGAAAAGACATGGAGCAATAGATCGTCCTCCTCTAGGAACAATGTTTAGGCAAATAACACTGAAGCTAAAGGGGGGGAAGGGGGGGAAGCAGCTTATTTAAAGGATTTAATGCCATTTGCTGGGTTATGAAAGCAAAATTTTGACTTACCCAAATTGATCTGTGGAGTAATGGATGACAGAACTGGGGTTAGAATAAAGCTTTTTGAACTACTGAATTTCTAGTTCTAAGCTTATGTCATCTTTTGTTGTTGTTGTATGTTTTGTTTGAAGTGTGCTTCCCTTGAGTACCCCTGGGTGTACCCTGAAAACATTTTTGGCACTCCCACAGTTAATCTAACTCAGGAGTACATAATCCATACTTACATAACCTATACTACAAACTGAAATTTTGAAAGAGAATAAATAAAATTAATGTACTGTATAAAACTGGAAAATAATTGTACAGCATTGACATTTTATTAAGTTGATTTTTGAGCAAATCAACTCAAAATGTGAATTTAATTTAATAAAATTGTTTTTGCCTTGGCACATTTGGGGTTGGGCAGGCCACTCAAGGACCAAGCATGGGAAAAATGTACATTCCTAGTCTAAACCAATTTTTTAAAAATCTAGAAATCAGATATTAATTCATTAGATGGTTTCCTGAGCAAATCAAAGTGTATTGCTTTTCTAAGAGGAATAGATTCTAATACTGTGCATGTGGTTGAGTATGTAACCATGCTAGCTTGCTTGTTTTTATAGTTTATTTTTAACTGCCCAATCTGATGCGAAGCCTTTGGCAAAGGAACATTATTGTTTTCACCCCATTAAAAGCTTGATTGCCATTTCCTGCTATGAAAAGTGCACAAGCAAGCCAGTTTGTCCTGTATGTGTGTGCATGTGTCCATGTGTGCATTTGTCTGGTGGGTCTCTTTTCTTGGCATTGGCATTTCTGTTGGCAATTCTCCCAGAAAATAAGATCGCTCCTCATCCGGTAATTAACACAATGCAACATTTTGACCAGGCTGGCATGATGTATTTCCTTTCTTTCTACCACAATAAATCATCATGGGAATTCAAACAGCCTAATACATACCACACAAATATGTAGAAAGACTGGTTATAATCTCTGTGAGCGTTCAGAGTCAAATTAATAAGGAATTAACACAAACTTGTAAGTCTGGTGTCCTCCAGATGTTTTAGAGATGACTTCAAGAATTCCCAAACAGCATAGCCAGGAACATATTGGCTAGAGGCTTCTTGCAGCTGTTGCCTCAATAGAGTTAGGAGGTGCCATCTTGAGACAAGCTAATTTGAAATGTCTTGATGACGAGGGCATGCATGCAATTTCTGGACCCCAATGTTCCTACAAGCCTGATGATCCTGCAAGCATTAATCTTGGAGCATAAATGTCTGCAATAAGTTAATGAGCACATTCAGCTGAGCCTACATGTTTACATGCCCACCCTGTGATCTGAAACCAGGCCTTCTTTACCTTTTAATCGATTTTGATATTTTTGTATCCGCATAAGGAACGTCATATCAGATAAAAATAATAATCCCTAGAACTCAAAGGAAAAGCAATATTAAAAAGCTAGAATAACATAAAAGCAGTTCAAAATAGCTAGCCTTACTTTATTTTTACTGGGCCATGCTAAATACACAGTGAAAAAGAGCTGGAATGCATGAGGCAATAGCCATAATATCTCTCTGTATCAACATAGCCTAGGATGAAGAATGTCTTGACTTGTAATTAAGAAACATCTGAAAAGCCACACGTTGTCCAGCCATGATTTATATTTATTTTCCTCTGGTTCTCATTTTAACTTTTACTCTATTTTCATTCTCCAGCCTGAAGTGTCTGATAAAGCTCCACCAGTACACATAATAACCATGCCAGCTCTCAGCCTGAAGCAGGCCAACTAAGTGTCCAGAACTGGCTCGTAAAAAATTGCTATTGGCTTTAGCTTCTCTCTGCTGAATTCTGGACACAGTAACAGCAGGATAATGTTGGTTAATTGAAGGATGTTTCAGTGCAGGGATCCAATTCTTATTTCAATAAATTATAGCATTTCAAATAAGCTTACTGGAACAGCTGCTGATCCCTCTCTATATGAAGTTATTGTGTAAGGCTACAGAACGCATTCATAAGAAAACTGTTCTGAGATTATTATTATTATTACGGCTGGTCCCACCAGTTCTTGACTGCAGGCAAATGGTATTTCTTGCAGATATTCCAATGTGCCATTGTTGCTATTTTGTCATGCCCTTGTTTATAGTCAATCCAGTGCGGTCATCTTGAAGCAGCTAACTAGGTGGTCCATTGTTTCTTCAGCTTCTTTGCAGAGCCGGCATTTGCGGTCTGTTGCTGTCTTCTCAGTTGTGTCTTTGTATGCATTTGTTTTTAAGGCTTACTCTTGTGCAGCCAGAAGTAGCCCTTCTTTTTTTTTTCAAATTTCCTACCCTTAGCCATTGCCAAGTCTTGTTGTTATCTGCTTTGCCTGCTACTTTTTTGTGTACTAGCCATGTAATACTTTTCTTTGCCGTGACTGTCTTCTGTTCTTCATTTGGTCTTTCTTGTAGGTCACTCTGGTCTCGTTGATATTCAGAAGACCTTCACAGTGTATTCTCTTCAGTGCATCTTCTTCACCGTCCTTCAGATACTTCACTTCAGATATTTCTTGAGATAGTTTTCATGAGATTATGGTTGGGTACACAATCAGCCAGATGGTTAGATTTGGCATTTTTGTCCACTTATTGAGTCCTTCCCAGGGACCTGGGATAGGCAGATGTTACTTCACATATTTTGGGATTGCACCCAAGGCACTTATTATTATTGGTACTATGTTTGCTTTTTTTTTTTTTGCCACAATTGTACTACTTCTATTTTTCAGGTCTTTGGATTTTGTGATTTTCTCCAGTTTTCTATTCTGTTTATTTCTACCACTTTACCTCCCACAATGCTTTGAATTAAGCCTAATTTAGACTTCTATTCTGCATAGAACAGATATGACTCTCTCCTATATGTTTTGCTTTCTTTTGTTAATTACTTCCAAGGTGCTTGAGGCACTGCAACATGCTCTCTCCCTCACTTTTATCCCCGTTAGCAGTTAATCATCACAACAGTAAATTAATCCAAGAAATGGTAACCTGTACAAAGTTACTAAATAAGATTTTGAATCCAGGTCTCTCCTTTCCTAATCTGAAACCATGGTTACCCAGTGGATCAAGAGTAGCAGTACATATACAACGTACTCCCAAAGTCTTAACTACAACTCCCATTAGCCCTTATTACCAAGTATACTTATGTGACTTGAGGAATTTCTACACCAAACCATCTGGAATATGGCAAATGATCTCCCTTTATACTAGAATATTGTCACCAGAATGACCTCCTTTGAGCAAATGTAAACAAGAATTTTGCCCTGGTGGTTTTCAGTGTTATTTTTAGCAAAGAACCTAGCCATTAAATTGCTTTTGGGAACCCACTTTCCTGTTGCTAAATTCAAACTGTAACTTCTTTAACAACTTGTGTGGGCAACCTTGCTCCTAAAAGGGATAGATCTTCCAAAGAGATGTAGCAAAGCTGTTGAAAGCAGATGGATATTTTTTTTAAAAAAAAGAGAGAGAGAGGGAGAAAGAATGCAATTTTAGAAAGCAATGCCACTCTGGAAAACATAATATCCAGAAAAATATTTAATCTGAAATAGATTTATACATCGGGTTAAATAAAAGTTTTATACATATTTATACACGGGGTTAAGTGAAATGAAGTTAAACATAATGCATAATGCTAAACCCCACTGACAAGCCTCAGTGGTGTGGCCAAGGAATGTTATTCTTTCTGAGAACATAAGAATGACAGCAATGACATTCAAGAACTATGTATCCTCCCTACCATTGAACAATGAAATATTTTAGAAAAATAATTTCAGAAATGCAAGGCATCTGTAAAATGATATATTTATTTAGTGGTGTCTTACATAAAGATCTAACCTCCAACCCTTTGCGGGAATGCCATTGCATGAAAATTGTCTGACCAACTTTGTATGAGCCATAGTGCTGGTGTTTCTTCCATCCGTTCTTGCTGAAAATACAGAGAAAATGTAGTAGAGTGATAAGCCTTCAGTGGTGGCTGTCAGGGTTTTTTGTTTTTTTTTATGAGTCACTATTTTCAGTTTTCTTTATGCCTTCCAAACAGAAACAAGGCAGGGAACTCTTGCCTTCTCTCACCATGTATTAATCCAGGGAATATAACATAGTGAAATATGCCTCCAATTTAAAATCCAGATCAGGGTGTGTGCTATTGCAATTTGGTGAAGCACCATTTTAGAACATGTCAAAAGCTACGGATGAAGCAACAGCAGCTGATACAGTTCCTCAACTGTACATTTATTTAAGATTGCCTTTTTGGAACAAAATCCCGAGAACAAGAGCGTATCTATATTCATTTCCAGTTGTTATTTTCATCATGCAAGGCTCATATGATAGTTTTAAATGCAAAGAATAACCATTCAATCTTCCCAATCCCCAGTCAGTTCTTAATATAGTTATTTCAGTATCTTCCGTGGTAAAACACTGGCAAACTGCTACATACATACCTTTACAATCCGTGGAATGAAATATAGAGAGCAAAGGGGAGGGTCTCCAGAAGCAAATCTTCATTAGGCCAGATGTTATGTCTCCAAACCTTGTATTGCTACATCCATCGCATCCAGAACCAATGTTTGCCTACAACCGGTTGTTGGAAAAGTGGGTTAAAATTTAAGAGCAGATTGTTTACTTTTAGCGGCATCAGTCATCTCAAAAAAGAACCATAAAGGGATCTACTTTAATTGTAATTGCTAGATTTATCATTCCTTCTCTGAAGAATCTACCTATTGTGGCTTTTGTATAGCTTTAGAGCTGTCAAAATATGCTCTTTTGGTTCTGACACGATCACAGACAAAACAAGCTTAAAATTACACAGAATGATGCCTGCCCTATTTTTCCTTTTACCTCATAAATCCAATTCTCACTTAGACTTAATCTGAAGAGTAAGAAAAAAGAGTAAGGGAAAAGTATATTGATTGAAGGAAAAATACAGATAGTCCTTGATTTGTGATTGTAATGGAACCTGTCCACTAGGTTCCATTTATGATGACCCCAAAGCAGGTCACCCACATGAGCAACCTGATTTTATGACCCTTTTTGTGACGGTTGTTAAGCAAACATGGCAATGGTTACAGCAGACCTCCACATTTACGACCCAGTTCTGAAGTTCTGACGGCCAGCCCTCCCTTGCAGTCCCATGACCGTATGTTGAATACTCACCAACTGGCCAGCATTTATGGTTGTTTGCACTGTGGTTGTTAATTGTACACCATGGTTTTTTAAGTGAATATGGAAATCATAAAGTGAATCCATTGTTCGCTATGGGCTGGTTTTGCAATAAATGCCAGTTTGGGGCAAAAATGTTGTATAAAATGCAGCCATATGTCAGTGAGATTGTGCAAACAACCGTAAATGCTGGCCAGTTGGTGAGTACTCAACAACGGTCACAGGACTGCAAAAGAAGGCTGGCCATCAGAACTTCAGAACTGGGTCATAAATGCAGAGGTCAGCCCTAACTGCAAATAGATGCTAAGCAACTGGTCATAAGTTAAGGACTACCCTATATAGCAACAAACCTAAATGGACTGAATATTTAAGGAGCTGTTGGAATTGAAGCCATTTGGGAAAGTGACAAGATTCTACTGGCAATCTTGTGGAAAGCTAGGCGGGCATAAATCCCACACAACCCTAATTGTTTTAAAAATAAGTAGCCATAATACACAGGAAAAAATGATTTTTTTTCCCTTTGCTCAACCTAGCTTTAAATGCTGTGGTTCTAATGCAATAAATAGTGCATGGAGGTACACAAGTAAGTATGTTACAATTACAAATAACAACAAAAAGCAATCACAAGGTGGAAAAATTCTCACTAAAACAAGGGCAAAATGGAAAATCCTAGCCTAGCCATATATCAGATATGGCCCTTGACCACCAAGTGTGGCCCCTCAGCATCTAATGTCTACCCCAATCTGTTGGATGTGGAGTTTTTATTGTCCTTTGTTAATGGTCCTCCAATCAGTAAAATGCTAATGCCCATTCTACATCTTATGATACATTCTAAGGTTAGTTCTGACACATTTTTGTGAATGGGCCATCAAAGATTGAATCTTATACTCAGAGTAGTTTGCTACAAGATTCAACAGAGAGAATAAGATCTCGTGAAGAAGAAAAAAACCTTAATGCAGTGATATTTAAAAGCCTCAAGCATGGTGTCATTACTGTGCCAAACAATATGCAAGAAGTAGACAAATGGGAAAGAAAAGTTGATAACAATCTTACTAAATGTTTAAAATTCTAAACTATACGTGTATAATTATCAGAGATAAAGCGAAGGATAGAAAGGGCATCAAGCAGGTGAGCCAACACTGAATTGCTATATAATCAACAATGGAGTCTCATAAAGGGAAAGTTGACACAAATAAATAATCATCTTTCTAAACTTTAACAGGTCAGTCCACATTCTTTTGTGGGTGGTTGTTGCAAAAATTGAACCTTTATCTTAGATGTATTCAGAGAAAGTTTAGGGAAGACAAAACAGGAAGGTCCAAATGCTTTAAAAATATTTGAAAGATAAAATGTCAGCTGTTCGGTTGGGCACACTGTTCAATAAGCCACAAGTTTAGGCATCAAGTTACAGAGCTGACAAATGTGGCCTGTTATTGAAAAGTTATTTGTAAGATATTACAAAAGAACTTTAACTTAGGTCATTGCATGATCTTTCTTTGGAGCGAAAAAAATCATTTCAGAGAAATAACATTCGGTTGGTTCTCTAAACCTTATTTAGAGGAAACACAAAAAGCTGCAAAGTTGTAAATTGATTTCATTTTTGAGCCAGCTTTTTGAAATTAAATCTGTCAAATTTTAAATTTATTCTAGAAAAATACTGGGTTTTGTAGACAGTCGTGTTCTTTTGCATTAGAGTTTATATCAATGATTGGGCAAGCAATAGGATGATAAAAATTGGAATTGCATATTTTTATATTAGAAATGATACTTTAAGTTTGGAAGGACACTACTACTCCACCAATGACCTGAAGAATCTCTCTGTTTTATTACATACTGCGAGTCCCAACTGGACAATTAAGAGATTTTGATATGGATGTAGTACTTTATACATTTTTTCTTTATTAATTGCAAACTTATTTTTAATGTTAAACTTCGTTAGTTATTAATACATTGTAAATATACGTACAGTGAAATTAGTTTTGATAAGTATATGCAAGTCAATTGTTATTTATGTTGCATCTAAAATAATAAGTAATGCACTTTTTCCAAAGGATGAGTCACAAAAATAAAATTAAATATTCACACACATCTATATAATCTATGTGAATGCTTTCCAGTATTGCCAGAAGATATTTTCTTGCAGATGCTTCCCCTGTTAGATGCCAACTTTTTTTTATACACGTAAGAAAGGGTTTTCTGCAGAGTTGCTCCCTAGCAATGGAATGCACTTCCTGAATGGATACATTTTGTCCCAGTGTAACAGGATTTAGACAATCTTTAAAGGCCTATTTCTTTTCCACAAATTCTATTTATTAGAGGGCTTTCGCATTTATTTTATGATTATTTAAAATAAGTTCTTTGTTTTATATATTTTCTTTATATATATTATATGTCTCTTTATACAAGTTTTTCCTTTAATTTTGTTAGCTGCCTGGAATGCTCAGCTGAGCAGTAAAGCAGGGAGTAAATTAAATAAACAAAGTAACATCTATAATAGATTAAAACTGTCCTAGCATAAGAACCAAATTAAGCACAACTGTAGAAGACAGCAGTGCTAGAAGGAGCTTACCTTTGAAGCTGAACACCCAAAAGATTGAAATAATTGAAAAGGTCATATGACATTAAGTTGATCTACTCAGAAATCTGGGAAAGAAATGCTCAAGGATGAAATGGCATATTTGCGCCATATGGTTATAGCTACAATATAACACTCTATTAGGTCATCCTGATTTCCAAAGTACAACATTTTCAAGAGAATCCTTCAAACTAGGATTTGGAAGTTCTGCTTAACAACTATAGCTGACAACAGAGAAAACTTTCTCAAGTCAGAAAATGTTTCCCTCTTCATTTCTCCTTATAATTAAAAATATTCAAATATAAGATCCATATGCTACATTCACTGTACACTTTATAGAAGAAAAAGAAAATACTGACCAGTTCCCACACCCTTGCATACTTGAGCAATTCATAAGGTAACTTTACCTAATACTGAAGCTATGAAACAATGCCTGATATCATATAACGTCTTAAATAATTCACATTCCACTTTTGTCAGAGATTTGTAGTAAAAGGTTCGCAAAACAACCCCCTGCTTTGCAAGCATTGTGTGTGTATTTTTAGAATGCTTGCCCTTTTAACAAGAAAAGGGAAGAACTTGTTCTGTTTCTCAAACAGTTTAAAGACACTTTTGACTTTGCCGTAAAGTTCACTCTTGTTTTGAGAGATTAAACATCCAATTCTAACTTTGGGGGGAAAAAAAACCTCTGTGTCAACTGTCCAATTAGCGAACCTAAAACAAGGAAACGCTCTCGGGAGAATTGAATTCCCAAATAAATCTTTATCAGATACACCATGTTGGTACTGAAGAAACAAAACCGGCTCTGGTTTTCCCGCGCAAATGCTTAATATCTTCCGCCTTGTATATGGTTCCGTACAGGGGTGGGATTCAAATAATTTAACAACCAGTTCTCTGCCCTAATGATTTCTTCCAACAACCAGTTCACCAAACTGCTCAGAAAGTTAACAACCGGTTCTCCCGAAGTCGTACGAACTGGCTGAATCCCACCACTGGTTCTGTATCATAATACATTGCACCAACAATATTTTCTAATTTTTGTTCACTTTTTAAAACCTCCCTTTCAGGCAGAGTTACCCAGTAATTTACAGAAAATGAAAATCTCCTAAGTCATCAATATCACTCTGAAGATCATTGGTTGCTTACTCTTCATATATGCTGTGAAGTTCATTAGAGAAATGCTTTTATGGTGGGCTGGCTGGGAATACTAAGTACCGGGAGGGGCTGGCTTATAGATCTCAGAAGTCAGACGGGCGCCCCAGTTTTCCAAACTTGAACTTGTAGCACCACAAGACTGGAATTCTAGGAAATGATCACCCTTGAAAGCTGCCAGGTTCAGGGAGAGAGGACATGAAACAGTATTTGGCTGCCACTTATAGCCTTTCTTACCAGAAGAAGATGGCTGTGGCAACAGCCCTGGGGGTTCCGTTTATAGGCACACAAAAATAGTGCCCCAATCCACACCAAGAATAGTGCCCAATCCACACTGGCCATGCCTGGAGTGCTCCTTGCACCATTTGAATAGTAGAAAGAGCAATTAGTGGAGTTCTTGTTGCCTTTCACCAACTACGGTAAGTGCTGCCCTGCCTTAGTTTTGTTAGATTGACGCAACCTATCCATGCAGGTTCCTACAACTTATAAACTTGTCTGACCTTAACTATGTACTGTATCTGCCCTGTGGCCATACTTGTTGCTGCTCTGGACTTTGATTTCAGCTTAACCTGCTCTTCCAGTCGTGCGCATGCAAAATGAGCCCACCTCTTCTACCTGTTGGAGTTTCCTCTTTGACTGAGAATCATTAGCCGGGAGGGGGGTTGGGGGGGGTGGCTAATAGCAGCCATTCTCCCAAATGTCACCAGCCTGCTTAGCAGCTTTATAAAAGAAATAGTTTGTCAAATGGCCCTTCCAAAACACTCAAAATTGGTATATAGTTTGAGCAAATCACTTTTCATTCTTTTGTACTCTCCTTGGATGTTTAAACTTGGCTTCCGGGCAAGGAAGATGGCACTTTTTTCTTTCTTTCTTTTTTTTTTTTTTGGCTGTTCTTTTTCATTCTCATAGGAACTGCCAATGAGATAGTTAGACTGAGCACTTGTGATGGTATATAAATTTAATTAAATTTAGACAGTCCTTCCTCCTACTTTGAGGATGGACGAAATAAATCTTTTTGGGTATACAGGTAGTTCTCAGCTTGCGACCACAATGGAGCCCAAAATTTATGCTGCTAAGTGAGAAATTTGTGAAGCGAGTTTTGCCCCATTTTACAACTTTTCTTGCCACAGTTGTTAAGTGAATCGCCGCAGTTGTTAAATTAGTAACACGGTTGTTAAGTGAATCTGGTTTCCCCATTGACTTTGCTTGACAGAAGGGTGCCAAAGGTGATCACATGACCCTGGGACACTGCAATCGTCATGTGAGTCAGTTGTCAAGCGTCCGAATGTACATCACGTGACCATGGGGATGCTGCAAAGTGTGAAAAATGGTCATAAGTCACTTTTTTGCAGTGCCGTTGTAACTTCAAACGGTCACTAAACAAACTGTTGTAAGTCAAGGACTACTTGTATGTGAGTGTGTCCTGAGACCGTTATAGATAGAATTAAACAAGAGTTTACTCAAGTCCAACTTTCTCATTAATTTTTAGCATACTTTTTTCTCAGTCTGAGAAATTCATTTTGACAACATGGGAATAGTTCCACCTTGTAGAGACCCTGCTAGGCATCATTAAGATTAAGTTTTAAATCTTGCTGTCTGCTACAGAAATGATTGCTCTTCTTTTTTCTGACCTCTCAAGCAGGATGAAAGGATAAGCAGGGGTTAAAAAGGCCCAAAGTTTTCCATTTTGCCCATTAAAACAAAAACCGAAAAGGAATTCCACAGGCAAATATGATTGGTGTTCTGGTTGGGGGATAGGAAGAAAAGAAAATATTTGGGCACTCCAGAGTTAATCTGTGGCATGCAAAGTGTGTGTATTATTACAACAAAGAATTGGCAGCTGCCGCAGAAGGAAAAGGCTTATGTTCTGCCGTTCAAACTTGTCAGTCAACTGATGCCAGGGTTCTGGACGTCTGCCTCTTCAGCACACCCTGTTGCATGTCTCTATGTGAGCAGTTTTGCTCTCTCTTCGGAGACACTCCAGCTAAGTCAGGCTCCTTCCTTCCTTGGTGGAATTAGAGCTGTCTCTCAAAGCATCTAACTGGAAACCTTCTTACACAGTCTGGTATTCCTTTGTAGCTTTCACAACCTGTGTGTTTGTTTCACTTCCAGAATGGAAGAAGAAGAACTGCTGAAGGAAAGATTTCAGGCCATCACAGTAAGTAAGAACATACATGTCTAAGAAAATTATACTTTCTCATTCTCAGTGCGGCTTGTAATGTAGCCTTCTACTCTCAGAAGCCCTTTGTTTTCTATTCTTATTTGATGTGACTGTGTAGCCCAGCAGTTTGAAGATCAGCATAATTCTTTAGCCCAACTGCCTTTACAGTAGGCATCATCTGAGCTGACAGCTCCACAGCACCGAATGCAACAGATGCTGGAGTCACACTATGTTTTACGTCAGGCTTCTGCAATGCTGCCATTAGGTCTGAGTGACTCTTTGAAGAAACTTTGCGTTTGAAGGACACCAGGACAGAAAACTAAAAAAGAGAAGGAATTCGACAGTTCCATAGCTTGAACGTAAATAACCAGGGAGGGAAGACTTCTGCCTAGCGGAAGGGGTACTTGTGGATAATTCTGGAAAACACCAAAGTCGTTGAGGTTGTGATTGTTTAAAGAACAGCGGAGGTCAATTCATACTATAGTCAGGAGGTTTTGATTTTGTTCCTTAAAAGTCAATCATGTGTGTTTTGCAGGTGGGAAAATGTCCTCAAAAGTGTTGTGTTAATCAGAAGAAGATACAGAGGTGAGGACAATATAATATCAAAATGTATTGTCTTCCGGTGTCTGTTGACCTAAAATGACCTTCACACTCCTATGCTTTGACAAGTTGGGTCTACAGACATTGCCTGCTCTGTAAAGACATCATTGGTTAGATCTAAGGGAACAATTTTCAAATGGAGCAAATAAGGAAAAAATAAGCTAACTTTTACCCCGGGCCTATTCTTATCAATTGCTAAACACTCTTAGATCAGCCATTCTTTCTCCATCTATGAATAAAAGACCTCTCATTGATCAATAGATGTAACTATTACCTGTCTAGCCAGGTGTCCCAATACAGACACATTTTTGTAGTTAGTGCTGAATAAAAAATGTTCCAAATAACATTTGGAAAGCTTTAAAAAGAAAAGGAAGACACCCGACTTTTCCCCATCTCCTTCCTAACTACCATGCCTTAAAAGGCTCAGTTAAAAATGAGCAATCAGGCAAATTGTTATGAAGTATGCAGCCTAATAACTTTTACAAACTTTTTTACAAGCCTGCCATAGCCTCTTTGTAAACAGTGGGCCAAAAGATTTTCCATATCCATGATAATAAAATAGTATAAAAATTCAGCTTTATCATAAAATACATTTTGCCCCTATAGGAATTGCATAATTGTATACATTCTAATTGTTAATTGTATGCCACCATCCATATTCAGTTCAGAGAGTTGCCAAAAGAAATTAAATTGGGCGAAATTGTGTTTATTTTATATTATGACAAATAGGAAATCCACAGTTGGGCAAAGTTTTCAAAGGAAAAGGCAAAATGTTCTGAAATGGCATTTCTAAAAAGAAATATCCAAAGCATACAAAGAAATTCTTCAGGCACTCTGGAACAGAGGTGGGTTCTTACCGGTTCTATCCGGTTCTTTAGAACCGTTAGCAACTCGGCGATGATGTCATGGAGCCGGTTCTATCGGTGTCTCCGTGGGTGCCATCTTGGATTTTGCTTCTGCGCATGCGCAGAAGCTATTTTTTATTGCTGCGGGTGCGCGCGTGCACGGCGTGACCCTGAGCAAACCGGCAGCAAAAGGATCCAGAACCCACCCCTGCTCTGGAAATCAATAAAATGCATATTATTTGATAACCAAAAGCAAAAACAAGCCATCCTCACTCAAAACCATTAAAGGAAGATCCAAAATTCCCTGTTTGCAAATATAAATGAAACCTCAGTTTAGGGGACTTTGATACAAGAGGCTCTGCACCCAGCAAAGCAAATTTCTTCTGCAGTATGCCATTTTTACAATGATATCATTGCCCCAAAGGCTTAATTTATATCATTTATGCAAAGGATGCAAAATGCTAAGAGCATAAACTATCATAATAATATGATTTTGTCTTTAATGGACATTCCCGAATAGCAGACACCTGCTTCCCCCAGTTAGTCTGTTAAAACAAGGTTTTCACTGTAGTTCGTAGAAACATTCTGCTCAGAAAAGTAAAGGTAATTGGGGAGTTTACTTATAAAGTACCAACTCATTCTGATAACCCATTCAGTTAGGCATTGGATTTTCTCAGGCTGTTTATGTGGCATCATCAGAAAGAAAGGAAAGTGTGTAATTCAAAGACTGGCAAGCAAGATGTTCTTGAAATCTGGATTAACTGTACTATCTCAAACTGCTTAGCAGAGGTGTATATAGTAAACAAACTTTAAAAACAGTTGCACACATAGGCTCTCATTCTATTCTACCTTTGCCTGCAAGAAACATTCTTCAGAGATTTATCATTAATTTAGGAATAGAACCCACCTTCCAGCCCTTTGTAATTAAAGCTAATTAAATTCATCAACTTAATGAATTTTCCTTCTGGCCAGATCCTATCATTAGATAAAGAAAAACAACCAGTTGAAGCAGCAGATACAGGGGCTGCCTTTCTGCATTTTTCTGTCTTGGAGGACACACTTATAATGCCCTCTAACCAACATCTGCCTCAGGGGTGATGAAGGATGCTATCCTTTCAGAAGCATCCACAAAGAGGGTATAAAAAAATAATAATCAAGATGCCAATTGCAGCAGAATGATCAACACACTATTCCTGCTCTAAATGTGCCAATGTCAGCACACATATACTGTACATGAGATATTAAAATTATACACCGCCGATCTCTTAGAGGTGGCTCATGCTACCATAATCATTATCTTGATTTTATTTCCCCTGCTCTGCCTGGACACCACTATACCCTATCAACAATTTTAGGGTTGTTTAAAGCAGTTAAAAGATTAAACGGCTAATCTTCTTGACTTCGGTATATTAAATAGCAAGGGGAGAATCATTTTATCCTGTGGTTTAGGCAGGAAATGTTTTTAAGCGTGATGCCAATATATTTGTAAAAAAAACAGAGGAGCATCTTTAGACCATGGGAGATTCTTTTTCCCTGAAATCAGAGTAAATGCATGCTTGACATATTCTTCATGTGGCAAAAAAGAGAGAGAGAGAAAATAAATGCATGACAGAACCAAACCATTAACAGCAATTTTACCAGGAAATCTTTCATTTATTATAACTAGGTATTTAATATCTATCAAAAATTAAATTGAGAGACTTATCTTGTAATGGAATTCTGAAGTTTTCAAAAGCAGAATCTTTCCATGGACATACAGTGACTCCCTCAGTCTATGCAGAGAATCCTGGTAGTTCAGTGGGATGAAAGCAGATGTCACTAAGTCAATAGTATACTTTTTCCAAGGTTCTTTGGAAATCACAAAATGCTACAGGTAGTCCTCGACTTACGACCACAATTGAGCCCAACGTTCATGTTGCTAAGCGAGACATTTGTTAAGTGAGTTTCGCCCCATTTTACGATCTTTCTTGCCACAGTTGTTAGTGAATCAATGCAGTTAATTTAGTAACATGGTTGTGAAATGAATCTGGCTTCCCCATTGGCTTTGCTTGTCAGAAAGTCGCAAAAGGTCATCACATTATCCTGAGACACTGCTACCATCATAAATATGAACCAGTTGCCAAGCATTTTAATTTTGATCACATGACTATGGGGATGCTGCAACATTCGTAAGTGTGAAAAATGGTCATAAGTCATTTTTTTCAGTGCCATTGCAACTTTGAACGGTCACTAAATGAACTATTGTAAATTGAAGATTACCTGTATAAAATGCCTGCTCCTTTACTTCTGTTTAAGACGAAGTTATTTTTTTTCCACCAGAACGTTTTCCCTCCATAGCACAGTTCCAGCAAGAATAATTTTTCTGCGCAATGAATGTATTAGATATACTGTAATGCCCCATTTCTTATCATCTATTTTCTGCAAAACTTTCATGATATCTCAGTAATATAATACTAAAGATTTGGAACTCTTAGGTTTAATTATTTCTTATTTTATTTAATCACATGGTATTTTTCTATCTATATGCTCCTCGCAAGCCAACTTACAGTACTTTTCAGTACAAAATTAAACAATAAAAATAGCCAGTTAGTAAAATGTGATATAAAACCAGATGGGAAAGCAATAATAAAACTGCATTAAATATCACTGAAAGAGCCAGCAAACATTAATGATCACATGCCAGTCAGAAAGGGAAGACTAGATTATGAAAGTATGGTTTCACATTTCTGTTACAAGCAGCCAGCATGTAAGAAAATCCTTAATGTTGGTGCCACCACTAAGAAGGACCTCCCTTCTCCTGTTTTATCCAGGCCCAGAGAACAGGTAAATGAATAGAGTTCCTGGTTCGTAACATAAAATACTATAAGGGTAAAGGAAAGGAAAGGAAGAGAATACAAGATTAAAAACAATCAAGAGATAGCAGACAAGATCATTAAAAGCTTTAGCAAATGACAACTTAGCTCAATTGAAGAGAAACTGGACAGCATTTTAAAGCATTCAGAGACTCCACCTTAATTAACTCCCTATAACTGAATGTGGAAAAATTTCTTAGAGTTTCCAAGATTCTGTATTTACCCCAACTAGTTTCAAAGAGATCTTATTGAAATTATAGATCGTTCTTGCTCCCTTGATTTTCCCCACCTGAGTAGAGCTTGACACATATTGCGGAGATGTTTCATTAGATAAGCAGGACTCAAGGCATCAAGGAATTATTTATAAATGAAAATTAGTCCTTTGAGTGTGACCTATCAAAAAGAGGGCTGTGAGAATATCTACAGACCCCTCACATCCTGGACACAAATTCTTTCAACTTCTACCCTCAAAACAACGCTATAGGACACTGCACACCAGAACAACTAGACACAAAGACAGTTTTTTCCCGAATGCCATCACTCTGCTAAACAACTAATTCTCACAACACTGTCAAATAATTTACTAAGTCTGTATTACTATTATTCTTCTCTTCCTTCCTAGTATCTACACTGTGTGCACAATTATTAGGCAAGCTGTATTTTGGAGGATTAATTTTATTATTGAACAACTACAGCACTCTTGGTCAATCCAAAATGTGAATAAACTTCAAACCTGAATATTTAAGCAAGTAAAAGTGAGGTTATGGCTTTCTTAGGAGAATATCTATGTGTGCACAATCACACATAACCATTTCTGACAGTTCAAAATAACAATCCGTGACCAATATAGCCACCCTTCTTTTCAATAACAGTCATAAGCCTTCCATTCATGGAGTCTGTCAGTTTCTTGATCTGTTGACTATCAACTTTTTGTGCAGCAGCAACCACAGCCTCCCAGACTGTTCAGAGAGGTGTATTGTTTTCCTTCACCATAAATCTCCTGTTTAATAAGAGCTCACAAGTTCTCAATAGGGTGAGGGTCAGGTGAGGAAGGGGGGGGCATGTCATTATTCTTTCATCTTTAAGGTCTTTACTGGCTAGCCATGCAGTGGAGTATTTCAATGCATGCGATGGAGCATTGTCCCGCATAAAAATCATGGTCTTCTTGAAAGATGCAGACTTTTTCCTGTACCATTGTTTGAAGAAAGTCTTCTAAAAACTGGCAGTAGGTTTAGGAATTGATTTTGAGTCCATCTTCAACCCGAAAAGGTCCAACTAGTTCATCTCCAATAATACCAGCCCATACCAGTACATCATCTCCACCTTGCTGGCATCTAAGTTGAAGTGGAGCTCTGTGCCCATTACTGATCCAGCCACAGGTCCATCCATCTGGTCCATCAAGAGTCACTCTCATCTCATCAGTCCATAAAACCTTTGAAAAATCTGTCTTCAGATATTTCTTGGCCCAGTCTTGCTGTTTCAACTTATATGTCTTGTTCAGTGGTGATCAGATTTCAGCCTTCCTTACCTTGGCCATGTCTCTGAGCAATGAACACCTTGTACTTCTGGGCACTCCAGATAGGTTGCAGTTCTGAAATATGGCAGCACTGGAGGATAATGGGTTCCTGGTAGCTTCCCGTTTGATTCTTCTCAAATCTTTGGCAGTTAAGGTGCGTCTTTTTTTCTCAACACGTTTCTTTCGACCCTGTTGACTATTTCCAACAAAACTTTTTATGGTTCTGTGATCACGCCCCAATATCTTAGAAATTTCAAGAGTGCTGCATCCCCCTGAAAGACTTATTACAATGTTTGACTTTTCAGAGTCAGTTAAATATCTTTTTTAGCCCATTTTGCCTGAGGAAAAGAAGCTGCCTAATAATTATGCACACCTTGATATAGTGTGTTGATCTCCTTATTCCACACCCTCTCTCTTTACTCAAAT
>QLTV01012194.1:1105578-1117732 GCA_003457575.1 Thermophis baileyi
GCGTGCGCTAGCCCGCCATCTTGGTGCCACGCCCCCTTTGTCACCTCATCACTTCTCGCCTAGCAACGCGCACGTGCGGGGAGGGGCCAGGGTGGGGGTCGCGGCAGCGGGGCGGGGGTCGCAGCATTAGGAAGGTTGAGAACCACTGGTCTAAGTGCTATTGCTATTGTTCTGAAGTTATCTTTGCAAAGGGTTCAGGTTTCTCCCGGGTGAAAATATTTGATGCATCAAGATATTTGACAGTAAAGTCATAAACTGCCCCAGACAGGCTGTGGCTGTGTCTCCTTACATTAAAGCAGTGATGTCCTAGCTGCAGTTTTTTAAGTGGTTTAAGATCATAACCAACTACCTCCTGAGATCCGGACCACCCCCACCCTGCTGGCCTTTCGGAAAGCAGTGAAGACCTGGCTCTTCCGGCAGGCTTGGGGCCATTGATCTCGCCTCTATAATTGGCGAGGTCCGGCCATGAAACGGTATGCATGAGTTTTTAACTGTTTTTAATTGTTTTTATTATGGTTTTTTTAACGGTTTTTTATATTGTTGTGAGCCGCCCAGAGTCCCTTGGGAGTTGGGCGGCATACAAATTTAATAAATAATAATAAATAATAATAAAATAATAATAATAAGTTGTTGAGACCTGTGATGGTGTTGTTGACTTAAAGGGGGTGATATGTAAATGTGAGTTTGTTAAAGGGCCTGATTTCCATGTTGGTATCACTGTCCTGTTAATTCTTGATACTTGTGAGAATCTGCTTCAGTGTGCTTAGTTATGTGCAAATACTCCTGCCACCCAACACCTGAGAAAATACAGAGTCATTGTCTAATATGGGATGTAGCTTTTAAATTATGCATTTCAGTGATTTGAGCTGTGTGCTGTACAGTAGATGACAACCAGATGTGTTTTGCTTTGTAATCTGTCTTTAACAAATTCTTTTGAATATCAGCTTGACTATATTGATTTGCCCATTGATCTCATTTGGTGGATTGTTCATAGCAGGGGTGGTTTCTAACTTAACTTGCCACCGGTTCGCTTCCTCCCATGCCACGTGGCTGTGCGTGCATTGCACGCACATGCGCAGTGCCGAAAATTCGCAAAAAAATCCCCCCAAAAAAGCCAAAAACAAGATGGCGGCGTCCACGGACCGGCACCGACAGAACCGGGTCCGTGACGTCACCAGTGGTTTGCTACCGGTTCTATAGAACCGGTGCGAACCGGGAGGAACCCACCTCTGGTTCATAGTCTCCCCAAAGCTTGGGCTAATTCCATTTTTTGGCCATCTCTTCAAGTGGGTCAGAACAAATGTAGTTATAATTTATAGCCTGGCTACAAATAACAGGTTGTGGTGTGTTCTGGATGGAAGCCAGAAGCATGTAAGTTTCATATGATCTTTCCTGCATGATGTGGCCTTAAGATGTCCATTGTGAATTGTACCATGACATGAAGGAATGGATTTATTAGAGATTGAGCTTGGTGACAGATTTGATGAATCTTTTTTTTTAAAGTAATTTTTATTGAATTATTTACATTTAAAAACAACACACACACACAAAAACAGTACAATACAAAAAAAAAACAATACAAGATTTGATGATTCATTTTCATGGGTCCATATGAAATATCAACAATAAATCTCAAGTAAAAGGGGTGGTTTAAGACTTGAAATTCTAGGTCACCCACAAAGATGTTGGCATATTGTGCCACGTGTGTACCACTGATCTGAAAATATGTTACAAACAAGAACACCTTGTTTCCCATTGCTTTTATTAGTGTGATATCAGTACTATGATGCTAATGTGATGAGAAAAAAGAAAGGATCAAAGGAGATTATGTGAAGAAGGGACCCAGCCAATGAGGCTTGCATTTCCTGTATGGATGGGAAGGGCAAGAAACAGGGAATGACCAATCAGTTGTTACAGGAAAGGTGAACTCCACTAGCTTTCCATAACCTCAGGCCCTTTGGTTAAAAACAAAACCTTCTAAGTACTAAAGGAGATTTCACAGGACTGAGGAAAAGACACTTGCAAAATAAAAGCATATCAATCATGTAACATATTTTATTTATAAGTACTTAAATCCATGTTTCATTAAAGAAATCCCTGAGCAGGTACAATAAAACAAAGCAATAAAGAACACTAAATTCAGAAGTTAGAACTGTGCAAAATGATAAAAATTAAAGACCAAGACAGTAACAGAAGCATACTAACTGACGTAGCAGTTTAAATTTATCCTAAGGTTTGGTGAAGAAGAAGATACGTTAATTTTGCAAGTTAACTGGATTTATTATCAATCATAAATGAACAGAAATCAAAATCAATATTAAAAAGGCCCTCTTTGGATTGCTGCATAGCAAATGTTTGCTAAGCACAAACCTTCAAGGAGATGTTGTATACCTCCTTAATTGCCGGGTAGGTTTACAATATAATCTTTAGTTTTAAAAAAATCCCAGGTCACTGATCAAAAGGCAAAGTTATAGAAAATTGGTCTTATTTGGGGGATTTTGTTTGTTTATTGGTCCTTAATCTCTCACAGAACCCCATCAAGTTCTCGGGGAACCTTGGAGTTCCACAGAATACACTTTGAGAAGCCTTAATCCATTAGTTCCACCATACGAGTTATGAACCTATAAAAGTATAAAGCTCCATTCGTTGCACCTAGGGGTGGGCTGATGGGGGTTCACAGGGATTTGGGAGAACCTCTAGCTAAGATTCTGTGCAGTTCGGAGAACCCCCAAATCCCACTCCTGGCTGGCCCCGCCTACCCTGCCCCTCCCAGGTGTCTCCACGTGGCCCGTTTTGGATGCAGGTAAGTGCAGGGCGCGTGCGGAGGCTCAGGGAAGGCGAAAAACGGGCCTACTGGAAGTTCGGGAAGGCCGGAAATGGGCCCATTTCTGGCCTCCAGAGGGCCTCCAGAGCCTGGGGAGGGCAAACCCCCCCCCTGTGGTGCAGGAGGCTGATTAGGCCACGCCTACCCAGCAACCGGGCAGAGAACCCCTTGCTAAAATTTTTGAAGTCCACTCCTGGTTGCACCCCTTCATCCTATCACTTTTTCCAACCAAAAATAACATTTTCCCCACCAAAGCTAAAACAGCTGATCAGTCATAAAAGAATTCAGCAGAACGTCTCAAAAGAGGCGTTCTAAGATATTTTTTTGCTTTAAACATTTCTTTAAAATATAATACAGAACTCCAGAAACATGGCTATCCCCAGGCAAGATTTATTTCAGTTTATGGAATGATGGGTTGCTGAAGAACTATTACAGGAATTCTTTGCTTCTGGCTAGCTTGAGGGGACTGCACACATCCCATGCATGCATGAGGTCTTAATGGCAGGAGTTCATGCTACTAGCAACAGCAACAGCAGTGAAGTGGAATGTGATCTACACAAGGCAAGTGTAGCCTTCTGCCATTCATGTCATTCCGAAAGTCTTAGCTTATCACTCGGTATTAGTATCTTCTCTTTGGTGTAATATACCGCAAGATGCCATGATATTTAAGAAGGCACTGCATAACATACAGAGTTCACACTTACATGTTTCTCCTCTGCTTCTATGTATACATGAGAATTCACCTACACATGAATGAAACAATATATAGATTGCATTTTATCTCCAACCCAAACACATTACATTTCCCGTTGAGCCAGTTCAAGGGGATGATTGATGAAAGGAATGGGACATATATCATATGCGTTTTGTCTTTCTTCAGACACCTTACTCTTTCCCATTGCTTTTCTGATTTGTATTTTCCCATCCTCCACTTCTTTCAGATTGATTTTGCTGCTGTTCTCATCACTCAGCTGTTGGCATAATTATTTTCAGCTCACGCAGATGTAGTATTCCTGAAGTGCTCATGATTAGAAGATAAGGAACATAAAACGGTCTCCCTCCCTTTGCTATTGTCTCCTCTTTGATCCTTACAAATGCACAGGTCAGCATGATGCAAGAGGAGAGGGAACCTGTGATTCCCCATAGTTTGATGACTTGCAGCTCCTAATATCTCCCAGCATTAGCTGTGCTGGCTGAGTCTTCTGAAATCTACAGTTCAGCAAGATCTGAAAATCCACAGGTTCCCACTCTGCAGGTTGCTTCATTGTACTTAGTGGAGTTGATTGAGCTATTTATATCAGAATTCATTTTTAAAAAATGTCTGGCATTCTTGGCCATGCTCCATTCTCAAACTAAACAAAATAATCAGGTTTTTTCCAGAAACTTCGCAAGGTAGTTTGCTTACGACCATCACACCAATATGGTAGGAAATTACAGGTATTCCTTGACTTAGGACCACAATTGGGCCCAAAATTTCTGTTGCTAAGCAAGACATTTGTTAAGTGAGTTTTGGCCCGTTTTACGACCTTTCTTGCCGCAGTTGTGAATCACTGCAGTTGTTAAGTTAGTAAGATGGCTTTTAAGTGAATCTGGCTTCCACATTGACTGTACTTGTCAGAAGGTTCCCAAAAGGTGATAACATGACCCTGGGACGTTGCAACAGTCATAAGTGTGAAAGACGGTCATAAGTCATTTTTTTCAGTGATGTTTTAACTTTGAATGGTCACTAAATGAACTGTTGTAAGTCGAGGACTACCGGTATACAAAGGAAATAAGATTATGCCTGTCCAGGTGTTCCTGCCTCCCAGGGAAGAGGAAGGGGTAAGGAAAGAAGGCAACAAATTAGTTCAAGGAACCTTAGCAACTTCATTGATAATGAGAACAAACGATAACATTCATTTGCTTATTTTTCAGGACAGAACTGACATCTAGCTATGATGGCAATATAGGCTAGAAGTGTGATAGACAGATGAAATTCTTAATCTGTATTTTTAAATGTATCTGTAGAAAAAAGCTTTGCGTGAGAAATGGCTCTGGGATGGATTAAACACCCTTTCTCCAGAAGAACAGAAAGAAATGCAAAACCAACATCGGGAAGATCAACACCGAATTAAGAAACTGGAACAAAATATTCTCAGGTACAACATACATTTTCTTCCTTATTAATGTAGGAATATAAGCCCTTGGGATCAGAACAATGTTTTTTTTCTTAATAGGAGGATTAATATTTATGGGGCCAGCTATTTAATAATACTACTAACTTTATAGTCAAGATATCTAACATGAAACAGAGCAGAGTATAAAGAGTACTAAAGTTATTACACTAGGCAATGTAGAAAAAAAAAGAGTAAATGTTAAGCACTGGTTAATTATTGACAAAGTATTAAAACTTCTATCTTTCCTAATAATTTATTAGCTTCATCATTAATGATTATGTGGTGTATATTGGAGGTGGTGACCCTTTGAGAGATGTATGCAATGAAATTTCATTTTAATGTATGCCGACTAGTGTACATTCAAAGTGACAATAAAGTTATTCTAAGTCTAATTTGATAGCTACCATAAAAAAAAAATCTGATAGTAACAAAACAGCAAAAAACTTTACAAAATTAGATCTGCTAAGGCTAACTAAGGCCGGATCAAAATGAGCCCCCACATAAAAATTACAAGCCAATAGAATATGTTGCCTAACCTTGGTACTACTACAGGTAGCCCTCGAGTTCTGACCACAATTGAGCCCAAAATTTATGTTGCTAAGTGAAACATTTGTTAAGTGAGTTTGTCCCATTGTACGACTTTTCTGGCCACATTAGTTAAGTGAATCACTGCAGTTGTTAAATTAGTAACACTGTTGTTAAGTGAATCTGTTTTTCCCGTTGACTTTGCTTGCCAGAAGGTCACAAAAGGAGATCACATGACCCCGGGATACTGCAACTGTCGTAAATGTGAATCAATTATCAAGCATCCGAATGTAAATCACGTGACCATGGGGATGCTGCAACGGTCATAAGTGTGAAAAATGGTCATAAGTCACTTTTTTCAGCGCCGTTGTAACTTCGAACAGTCACTAAGTGAGCTGTTGTAAGTAGAGGACTACCTGTATTGCAGCGGCCAAATCTTTGTGCAACAAATATACTATCAGCCTAGGTGATGGTAAGCCATTTGATCTAATTTTACTAAAAGTGATCCAGTATTTATTATAGCTAAGAAAAGTGATCCAGTATTTATTATAGCTAAAGGCCACCTGGAATTAAAACTGGTGTCACATTTCCATAACAAGTTCTCTATTGTCTTTTGAATAAAGATACCCTGTATAACCTTTGGTGTTTAATGTAAAAGGAAGGAGATTTATAACCCCTTTGAAAAAAAAATAGTCCACTATCAAACCAACATAGGAAGTTCTCTTAATCATGTAATTCTAAAGCAGGTGAAACTATCATTCAAAAGTTCAAGCACTAACCTGCTTCTACTTTTTAAAACATATTATTTGGAGCCATATTTTACTGCAAAACAGCCAGTCTTGAATTTTAGAGGGGATTTCCAGTCTTGAGGGTAATAGTATTTGAAATCACTTAAGACATTTAAGGAACCTGCAGGAATTTTTCCTGGAGATAAGTTTTAGCTTTAAAAGATGTTTGGCTTGAGAACAGAGTAAAAGACATGCCACATGATTCAGTATTGATTTTACTGTGTTCCGTGCTCTGTGAGCACACTTTAAATAAGATAATACGAACTAATTCTAATTCTGGTAGAATGTGTCACCAATGTGAATCACTTTTACACTGACACTCTCCATCCAATAATCCATTTTCAGATAAACGTTGACAGCTGAAAACGTGTTCAGGCACATGTCAAATAAAAGCAATCCAGTTCCAAGGGAACAAGTCTGAATGGTGCAAAGAAATGTGTATTTTTTTATATCACGTTTTTCTACAGTGCTTAGCATGCTAAAAGGAGACTGTCCAGAATATAAAATGGAAAATATTTCTTTCCATCACCTTGGTCCATTTCAGAAAAATTCCTCAGTAATTCAGATCCTTAGAAGGTAATAATGGGACATGGGCTGAGATTTTGTTTAGCAGATTTCTGCATTTTTCAGCTCACATTTTGAGATTTATAGCCCTAACGTAGGCTCCTTCCACACATCTTTTTTTTTTTACTATTTTTTTTAAATTTAAAACATGCATATAGCCGCCCATCTTTCATAATCTGGACGGCTTCCAATCAAAAATTTAACAAATATATAAAACTATTTTAAAAATTGTAAAATGCAACCAGTTAAAACTTAAAAAATTAAAACAAGAAAAACCTGGGGCAGATCCATGTTAACACGCCATCATCTAAACCTCTCCTAATGCTTGGGGGTGGGGGATGGGCAAGTCTTTAGATCCTTACCCAAGGTTAAAAGAGTGGAGGCCTACTGAACTTCAGGGGGGGGGGGGGAGAGTGTCCATAGGGCAGGGGCTATCACAGAAAAGGCATACGCCTAGCTTCCATTATATGACAATATTTGGGGGAAGTGACCAGGAGCGTGTCCCACCCTACCTGATCTGTGGGATGAGTTAGATGTCCTTCAGGAAAGGTGATTCTGCAAATAGCCTGGCCCTACTTTAAAGGGTTAGACCAACACCTTGAATTGCACCCATAAGGAAACTGAGTCTGCGCAACTTGAGCAACAGAAATGTTGCACAGGCAAACCTAGGGGGCCGATTACTGTGCACACTGCTGCCGTCTGGACCACTTGAAGTTTCTGGGTGGTCTTCCAGGGCAGCCCCATGTAGAGTGCATTGCAGTAATCTACCACCTTTGCCTTCTGAATTGCCACCGGTATTTTTCACCACGCCCTGGAGTTCTCATTATTGTCCTGATCTTCTGCCCCCGGCTTAAGCCTATATTACTTTACCCTGTAACTAAAATAATATTTTAAAAAGCTAACAGGTGCCCTGCCCTTTTCTTAGCTCTTGTGTTGACTTTATCCATTTTGGTGGGAGGGGGTGGGTGCTGTAGAGAAGGACAAAGCCAACCCAGCCCTCTCCAGGGCCTCTGCAAAGCTGCTGCTTTTGTTGCAAGGAGACCTCAGCAAACCTCCGCCTGCCTTTGCTTCAGAAGGTGAGGAGAATCCCAGCTGCCAAGAGTTCCTGAAAGTGGGAAACCGTCTATGTTGCAGCTAATGAGGGGACACAAAGCAGAATCACATTCTCTGTGTTTCCTTTGGGCCGGCGGCTGAACCAATCTTGTTTAAATGATTCAGCATGCAGCAATAACAGCAACAAAAGAAGCATTATTGGTGTCATAGCTATAAACAAAGCAGGGTTTGTCTGGCACAGCTTCTCCATATGGAACGAGTGCTGGATTTGGGCAATCCAAGTAACAAGAGTTTCATCTGTTTCCCCAACTCTTTCTCCCTCAAAAGTTTTCTACCATTTGAGGATATGAAAATTGTATTGTTTAAAAAAATGAAGATCACCTGTCAAACTTTCTCCTCAATCAAAGGGAAAAAATAGAAAATCTGTGTTTTGATCAAGTATATGACATGGCCTAGGCTATTTTACTTCTTCCCAAATCCATTGTGGTCTTCAGCGCCCCTAGAAATACAGATAATCCTCGATTTACAACATTTCATTTAGTGACCATTTGAAGTTACAACAGTAACTGTTGTAATAGTGACTTATGAATATTTCTCACACTTATGACCATTGCAGCATCCCCACAGTCATGTGATTTACATTCGGATGCTTGACAAAAAATATTTATCACAATTGCAGTGTCCCGGGGTCATGTGATCACCTTTTCAAACCTTCTGACAAGCAAAGTCAATGGGGAAGCCAGATTCACTTAATAATCATGTTGCTAATTTCACAACTGCAGTGATTCACTTAACAAATATGGCAGGAAAAGTTGTAAAATGGGGCAAACTCGCTTAACAAATGTTTCACTTAGCAACATAAATTTTGGGCTCAATTGTGGTCGTAACTCAAGGACTACCCGTATTCAGTGCAGGTTCTGGCACCAAAAGGTTTCCTGCTCCTGATCTAACCAAATATGTTTTGAATCGACTTCACTGTTGCTCTATAGGACAGAGTCCACCTAGCAATTTTGTGGATATTTGCTGCTTCCTGCAGCAAATGTTGGCAGATGAGATGGAGCCTACTACCACTTTTGATAGTAGCCTACCACCACTTTTTCTCCAAGCTCTGTTTCTCATTAAGCATGGCATGATAATGTCCTGTTAAAATTTGAAGTGCTAGCTCAGCTAGATATAGCAATAGCACTTAGACTTATATACTGTTTCTTAGTGCTTTACAGCCCTCTCTAATCAGTTTATAGCATATTGCCCCCAACAATCTGGGTCCTCATTTTACCAAGATAGAAGGCTAAGTTAACCTTGAGACAATCAGGATCTAACTGCCCGCAGTTGGCAGAATTAACCTGCAATACTGGATTCTGACCATTGCACCACCATGGCTCCAGAGGTGGGTTCCACCCGGTTCGGACTGGTTCGCCCGAACCGGTAGCGACCCGCTGGTGACGTCACGGAGCTGGTTCGGTCGGTGCCGGTCCGTGGGTGGCGCCATCTTTTTTTGGGGATTTTTTTTAATTTTGGGGGGGATTTTTTTTTAATTTTTTTTTCTTCTGCACATACGCAGAAGCCAAGTTTCCGGCACTGTGCATGCATCGCCATCTTGTTTTTGGCTTTTTTTGGGGGGGGGTATTTTTCGGCACTGCGCGGCCACGCTGCGCGGGAGGAAGCGAACCGGCAGTGAGGTAAGTTAGAACCCAGGGGTGGGTTCTAACTTACCTCACTGCCAGTTCGCTTCCTCCTGCACCGCATGGGTGTGCCGCATGGGCGCGTGCGCGCTTTGCATGCGCAGTGCAAAAAAAATTTTAAAAAATTTTTAAAAAGTGAAAAACAAGATGGTGACGCATGCACAGTGCTGGAAACTCAGCTTCTGCGCGTGCGCAGAAGAAAATAAAAAATCAAAAAAAATTCAAAAAAATTCAAAAAAAAAAAAAGATGGCGGCGTCCACAGACCGGCACCGACCAAACCGGATCCATGACGTCATCGTGACGTCACCAGCGGGTCACTACCAGTTCAGGCGAACCGGTCCAAACCGGTCCGAACCCACCTCTGTTAGAACCCACCCCTGCATGGCTCCTCATATTGTATATGGATATTGTACATGGATATTATACACGGAAGCAGGCAATGAATTATCTTGGGGCAATCCTAATTCTGGAACAGACTTTTTCAAACTGGTATCCTCTATCTGAGTTGGGAGTGCAGTTCCCACAGTTTCCAAACCTTCAAATTCTAGGAGTTGAACTCCAACAAGTGCCAAATTGAGAAAAATGGTTCTCTGTCATGTACTCATTACTGTTAATCTGTGGTCTATCTAATATCACATCTATGCAGGCTTGAGCAAGAAATTGAGGATCTCGAGAAAGAAGAATTGATAATCTCGGTAAAAGAAAAAGCCATTTTGAAGAAGCTTAAATCTGTTGAAAGGACCACAGAAGATATTATAAAGGTCAGCATCTAATTTTAAAATCCTGTTGCCGCTGATACAGTCAACTGATCTGTCAGAAATAACAAATGGACCTTAAGGTAGGCATGGGAATGAAAGCAAGGAAATGTTCAAGGCTACAATCTGATGCACAGCACTAGAAATTATTAATACCAAAAATCTTACAAAAGGGAAGCTCAGGATCAGATACTGTACACAAAGTACGGTAAATGTCAGGATCAATCCAGTTATATTATTACCAAGCCTGGATTTTTAGTACTGCCAAATTTGTTCCACGTTATAGAAAATTTTCCCTAAATTTCTATTTTAACCCTGTAGCAGCATATAATTCTACTTTGTGCTATGCGCTGAAGTATCATTGCGACATGAAATTATTTGATGTTAACTAATAACTCTATCTATATTACCTAAATGTCAAGGACATTCCCTTGCCCTCCCCAAACTCCAAAAGAAAGAAAAAGAATGATGCATATTTATTCATCCTTCAGAGGAAGAAGTCGGACAAACATAGGAGCTTGCTCTGAAACTCAAATAATTCTGCACAGACATATTATGCAATTGGTACAGTGTGAAAAATTCTCAATTTTATTGAGACTATAGGAGTACCACAGGTACATGGAGGAAAAACCTTGTGTTATTGGCTGGAAATGACAAACACATTTACCACTTAAAAGGTTTTGTAATCATTTTAATACCCCAGATGTAAAAAGGAAATGTTTGCTCCATTTTGGGAAGAGAGAAACCTTGATTTCTAGAACTGAGCTACATTTTTTACAATACAGGTAGTCCTCGACTTACAATCACAATTGAGCCCAAAATTTCTGTTGCTAATTTGTTAAGTGAGTTTTGCCCCATTTTACGACTTTACTTGTCACAGTTATTAAGTGAATCGCTGCAGTCGTTAACTTAGCAACACCGTTGTTGAGTGAATCTGGCTTCCCCATTGACTTTGCTTGTCAGCAGGTCACATGATCATGGGGATGCTGCAGTGGTCATAAATGTGAAAAAATGGTCATAAGTCGCTTTTTTCAGTGCCGTCGTAACTCTGAACGGTCATTAAACAAACTGCTGTAAATCGAGGGCTACCTATAACAGCACAGCTCTGAGAAAGAAAGTGGGCTTTTTACTTCTTTGCTTCATTGCCAATTTTTCTCCCTACTTTTTTTTTTCCACAATGATTCCCTTCTTCCCTTTTCCCCAACAACACACACACTAATGTAGGATAACACTAAGTTTGTGAACAATTCAAAAAAAGCAGTAAAACAGTCCATATAATTGCTGCAAGGACACAGGAAATTTTCCTCTCCAAAAGTATGGTCCCGCTCACTTTTCAGCCTTCCTCAGTTCCTGTCAAAACATGACCCTTGGGCACCAAAATATTGCTGCTCCCTGTTTTATAAAAATTAGTTTTCAATCCCAATTACTTTTAAAGCCGAGATCTTATGCACATTTACTGAAAAATGTGCCATGTCAGGGGTGGGCTTCAAAAATTTTAGCAAGGGGTTCACTGCCCGGTTGCTGGGTGGGCGTGGCCATGGTGGGCGTGGCCTAGTCGGCTTCTGCACCACGGTGGGGGAGGGGCATTTTTGCCCTCCCTGGCTCCGGAGGCTTTCCTCGAGCCTCCGGGAGGGGGAAAACGGCCTCCCCAGGCTCCGGAGGCCCTCTGGAGGCTGGAAACAAGCCCGTTTCTGGCCTTCCCGAACTTCCAGTAGGCCTGTTTTTCGCCCTCCCCGAGGCTCTGCGCGCACCCTCCACTTACCTGCATCCAAAATGGGCCGCGTGGGGACTCCTGGGAGGGGTGGA
>QLTV01012194.1:1127160-1147152 GCA_003457575.1 Thermophis baileyi
AGAAGACAATTTTGTGTACTACACTTAGGTCAGACCGTAGTCGGCGTAGTTCTAGATTGTCCAAGCCCACAATTTCAAGCCTGGTGGCATAAGGCATTCTGTTGTGAGCAGAGGAGTGGAGCATTCTTCTTGTGAAATACCTCTGGACTCGCTCAATTGTGTTAATGTCCGATATACAGTGTGGATTCCAGGCAGACAAGCTGTATTCAAGAATTGGTCTAGCAAAGGTTTTGTATGCCCTAGTTTGCAGTACAATATTACAAGAGAAGAAGCTTTGCAAGATTAGGTTGACAATTCGTAATGCCTTTTTGGCAATGCTGTTACAGTGACCTCTGGCGCTTAGATCATTTGAGATGAGAACTCCAAGGTCCTTGACAGAGTGTCCCCTTTAACACACAAGGTCATAGGTTGGCCATCACAGGTCTAGGACTTAGGTCTGTGAGGAATAGTATAAGAACTGATGAAAGAATACTTGCTCTGGAATCTTTGATTCCATGGTTATGGACTTCCCAAGTATTGAAGGATAGAGTCTATAAAACATTTCTAAGTTACAATTGCTACCTTTTTATTTTTCCTCCTTAACATATGGAATGTTGTATTGCTGTTAAAACAACCCAACATACAATGAGTATCCTAATTTTGTCCATGAGGAGTATACTTTGTATGCTTTGCTAATTGCTTTCTCTTTATCCACAATTTCCTTAATGCTACAGAGGCATTGCCCTACCAGTCTGAGCTTGTAGTATGGAACTGAAATAAGCACATCAGCTGTAGACAGACGCACATAGCATTTGCTATCTACTATTGAAGCAATTCGATTGCCCTTGCCTTGGTCCCCTCCTCCATAGCTTTTCCCACACATTGTCCCTCTGCCATAACACATACTGAATAATCAGAGAATGCAGGGAAATGAGTAATTTTCCAAAACAATCTCATAATTATACTGCTTGATCTAAAAGGAAAACAAAGCCAGGAAGAGTAAGGTAGCAACGCACAAAGGGTTGTTTGTGAAGTAAGTAACGTTCTTTTCTTGGAATATTTTCAGAAAAATTCCTTTGTCTAAAACCACTTTTTATTGGAAAAGATAAAATGGTTTACATTGTAGAAAGCCAAAGCCTAAAAGGCACTAAGGAATGAAATAAAATATAGGGCGCACTAAAACTCAATGTATAAGAAAGGACCTGTATTTTTGGTGTAAGAACAAAAGGGAAGCAACTCTAGACTGGAAGAAAGCCTCTTCACTTTATAATTGTTTCACATCTTGATGAAGTAGAGTTGATGGGCTTAAAATCCTCAGCATTCATATTAAGAAAGTTGTCTTAAAAATATAATTCAGATTTCAGACCAGGCATCTAGATGAAATGTGAATCACTAAATGCTTTACGGCAGTATTTTTCAAACTTGGCAACTTTAAAATGTGTGAACTTTAACTCCCAGAATTCGTTAGCCAATATACAGGTAGTCCTCAATTTACAAGAGTTCATTTAGTGAAGTTACAATGGCACTGAAAAAAGTGACTTATCATTTTTCACCTTTAGACCATGGCAGCATTCCCGTGGTCACATGATAAAAATTCAGATACTTGGTAATTGGCTTGGTTGCAGTGTTTCAGGGTCATGTGATCACTTTTTGCAACCTTCTGACAAAGTCAATGGGGAAGCCAGATGCACTTAACATCCATGTTACTAACTTAATAACTGCAGTGATTTCACTTAACAACTGTGGCAAGAAAGGTCATAAAATGGAGCAACATTCACTTAACAACTATCTTGCTTAGGAATGGAAATTTGGGGCTCAATTGTAGTTATAAGTCGAGGACTACCTGTATTTCTAAACTTACAGTGACATGCTTAAGCCTTGAAAAGTGGACGGATGTTTTAGAAAGGTAAATACCGTAGGAAAACGTAATTCTATTTGTGAACAAGTGAACAAACTAACCCTTACATTGGTATTTTATATTCATTATGGACAGAAATCTAGACTTGTAATGAAAAGCCAAATTATTTAGGTAAATAGTAGACTGGAATGCAGATTCAGTTGTCACTATAATACACTTGATAAAAGTTTGAAAATCATCCATTCTTTATTTCTCATATGGCTATGCTGTAAGCTGATAGTATATTTATTAATTTCTGGTCTTCTTTTACACTAACTTAACAGTACTTTCTTGGACTAATCCTGTGAGGTAAGTATGGTACTCTCTAACTAATTAATACTATAATTTTACAATATCGTATCAATATATAATATTTTGCTTTTGCTTTTTTTTTCAGCTCTGAGAATGAGAATGGCAAAACTGGGGAAAAAAGTTATTTAAACAGCTGCAGTGATATAATACTAAAAGTCTGGCAGTTTAACAAAAGCGAAAGAAGAATTTTCTCTGTTTTGGACCTGGGTAGCTTTTACTTACTCAACTATACATCCATAATAATGGCACTTTACAGGAAAATGAATGTTTGCCAGTCCTGATATATGGATACTCTGATCCATAAATGAATATTGTTAAAACAGTGTGTTCCTCAAGGAATTATCAGTGGCATTTGTTAGGAATTTGTCAGCCTTGTTATATTTTATAAGAGCTGAAGGGTCAGTGTCATGAATACAAATGCATCTAGAGTTTTGTTGAAGGAGTCTTGTCCATCATCTTCTCTGACTATACCAAAACATGAATATAAGATAATGAACTGATTTTCCAATTCCTACTGAACTCTCTTCCATTTCAGCAGTGTTTTTCAAATTTGGCAAAAGCACTCTCCATGTGTGTGTTTGATATTGGAAGCTGATGACCGCAAGCATAGACAGCAGAAGCTATGTCATTTACCAGCAATTCACTTGTAAAGAATAAGAACATTATTATGTCTTGTGGATAAAGCCATTAAAGTACCCCTAATATTATCAATAGTAATGTATCCTGCAGAGGCAGCCATATCTCATTTTCCTTTGAACATTGGAAAATGCCCCATTGTTTGGGAAATGGGAAGTGGGGGCCACTCCTTCATGTCATTTGCTTTCTATATTCCTATCTGTGTTTATTGCTCATCTTTGGAATTTAGCCAGTAAGGAATCCTTGTCCCAACAGTTTTTTGTTTCCTCTAGCCCTCTGACAAAAAGTTTGCTTTTGAGCTGGAATGTACATACCTCTCCCAGTTTTTGTACCAAATCTTGCATTTATCATCACAGTATCTCAATACTTAGACACTCGCCATTACTCAGAAACTGGGTTATAAAAAACCACTCTGGTCATTAGTAGCTACTTGCTTCTGAATGCAGCTTGGCCCAGAAATCAGAACCTTCTATTATGGTATATGCAAGGCTTTGTTTGGTTGAGTCTGTATGTTTGGAGACAGTATTTCATATTTGTGTTCTGAAAAATATTCAGTGTAATTCAGATGTTTTGTTAATATGTATTTTTAAAACGTATTTCTCTTGGAAAGATTAGATTACTATGGACAACTTCAACATGACTAGCTATGGCTATAAACCTAATCAATAGCACCACACAGTGTCTCAATTGTGGAATTGTTATTTCAGTGTATTTAAGAGTCCAATCTAAAAATACTTCAAAGGCACTATGCATGATCCCTAGAAATGAGAGGCCAGTAAAAAGGCCAACATGGAATTAAAATGCACTTATCCTGTGGGAAATATATGAATACTACATTATACATGAGACTACGAAGCTATTTTCTTCCCCAAAAGAAGACTTGGTCAAAGGCTATTTAAAATACACTACTACAAATATTTCGAATATTTTCTATGTTACCTATATATTTGTGATGAAAAATATGAGGAAGAGGAAAATAATTTTCTTTTTCCAGAATCTACCTAGTCTGACTGCTCAGTGGATTTTATTTCAGTTTGATCCTGTTCAGCTTATAGCTAGATCCTGTTTAGCTTACAGCTAGATCTCTCTTTACCTTTTTGGGTTCTGAAGACAGTTGCAGTTTTTAAAAACTGATCACACACTCTTCTGCCCACCTGTTAAAAAGAGCTCAAAAAGACTAAGACAGAAAAGTAACAGTATTACTGCCAAAAATGCTTGGAAATAACTCAGCCAGTGAGCTTCATTTTCTACTTTTTAAAAAAAAACTTTCTCAGCAGCTTCTCAAAAATTCTAGTTGTGTACACACGAGTATATTGCGAATCATTCACAAGACCGCTTGTAATTTTCTAATGGAAGCTGTGACTACCTTACTAATAATTTCTAATCTAAAAGCAAGGTTGGTTCAAAATAACTACAAGGGTCTTAGACAGGACTTCATGTCTTAAAAGAATTAGCAAGGTTTTCTTCCCATTTCTAGACATCACAATTCTCACAGATTCGGTATTATTTTAATGTTATCTTTTTATTAAGTTTTCAGACACTGATTCATAGGTGAGGGGTACAGATGTTGCCTAGAGAAAAATATCTAGCAAAATTACATAAATACTAAGTCATAAAAATTTGAGAAGATACAACACTCTATATTTAACATAACAGGTGAACACACTCTTTAATGGCAAATACATTTGCAGCAAATAGTAATATGACTAGCAGCTATATATTTGGTTAAACATTGCTTAGAAGTTATAAAGAAATTCCCTTCAAAAACTTGGACAAGAATTTCATAAAATTAAAAATATTAAATCTTTGGTGTGCAATATCAATAAAACTACAGTGTTGCTGGTCACGGACATCATTTTTATGGAGCATAATAAGTAATGAAAATAGTCTGACACCAAAGAGACTTGAGTTGAAAGATTTTTTTTTACTGGACCCTCTTTAGGATCAGAGTCAAAAAAATCTAGTGACTTACACTGCCATTTAACAATGTGGATTGGAATTTCACACTAACATTTTTAGCCTATTTCCATATGCAGCTCCATCTAATTCCCGGCTTTTCCAAACCCAGCATCACCACCTGCATACATTTGACTTCTTCTCTAAAGGTTCTTCTAACCCTGTAGAACACATACATGGGTCTGTAACAAAAGGGTCACCAATGGATGAATACAATTAGAGATCATCCTAACTTTAGCAACAATACATTAGTCATTAAATACATGGTAAAGAGGACAATCTGTATAGTACCTAGTTACTTTCAAGAGAAAGAGGTAGTCTACAAACATATTCAAGTGTTTAGAAGTGACAAGAAACAACAACGTTCAAACAATTGTCATCACTCTTGGAATAATATGTGTGATTGCACATCTCAATCAATCTAAAAATCTGTAATAAATATTTCAAGAGAGTATTCATACAAATATCTTGAATTAAAAAAAAATCCAGAAAAAGGAGCTTCTCGTAAAAATGTCTGTACTTGGAGATGGGCTTCATAATATTGAAATAGTGATTGATTGTGTGTGGGAGGGAAGACAAAATGTATGAAACATGAGGCACATGCAGCAGCATCTCTGGAGTAGGTGATGAATTATCTTATGTATATATGTGCTCACATTCAAAAGAAGTGGATCTTTCATCATCATACTCTATCTTCCAATTTTGCTGTGGGCCACATGGTCACCAAAGACCACATTTTACCACAAGAAAACAATACTGTGTATGAAACATTAGCCACATCTACAAGTATGTCCTGGAACTTGAGGAGCTATCTTCAGATGAGTAAATGAACTAACAATGGTCCATTGGCTCAAAATAAGATCCTCCCCTAGTTTTCAGGTAATAGATAAAGCTACAGAATATAAATATACAACATATAAAGCAAGTAGTTAACTCAGGAAGAAGCCCAAGACAGATTCTTATCAAGACCAACAAAGTTCGCTCTTCAATGGCTGTGTGGTGAAAAGTTGTTCTCACATCTTGAATTGAAGGTAAGTTTCGTTGAGAGTTATGAAATCCAGTAAGAAGTTATTTTGAACTGTAATGACAAACTCTCTAGAATAGTCAAGGCTTTTATGGAATCATACTTGCACAACTGCTGTTATGAAGGTGGCAAGAAATGCTATGTTGCCACAAATGTAGATAAACAGCACTGTTTTTTTAAATGTATGGCCCTGGGGGAAGAAAAAGGGGGAAAGAAAAATTGTTTACTAATTTATGAAATGATTAAACCACATCAGAAAAAGGCATGTTTAGAATTATTCTTGATGGTAGAGATAGAAATGAAAGAGATAGTATTAGAAAGTTAATCTGTGGAAAAACAATACTAGCATTTCAAGGATGATAAAATTAACAGAATCATCTGTTAATGAAAAATCACCTGAAAATGAAAAATCCTAGCCTAGTCATGACCCCCAGAGGCTTCCCTTTCCTAAGGAGAAATAAATATTCATATGCTCTAATCCTATTGTCTTAAAATAGTATAGATCTTAGAAGGTATTTCATGTTTAAAAAAAAAGTAGTTTGTCTTTCCATTCCCTCCACCACCTGACAAAGGGCTATGCTTACCTGGGCTTCTACAGAAGATATGGATTGCAATATTTGTACCCTGTCATCTTCCAACACCTCAACTGTAAAAGAGAAGTATAATTAAAGCTATTCTGCAGGAAAGCATTCTTCCTTTCACTCACATGCATATGGTACTATCACCTTAAATCAGTGTTTCTCAACCTTGGGAACTTTAAGATGCATGGAGTTCAATTCTCGGAATTCCCCAGCCAAAATAAAAGAAATATTTTATCCAAAATGATAATACTGTACATACAAACCATACAACATACTAGGTTCACTGTAATACGACCACCCATCCATTCACAGTGCAATAAAGATCCATTTAATAGGATATGTTTGAAATTCATTATGTTTTTATAGAGAAGGGGAGATTGTTTTCTTTCCCTTGTGTTGCATTTTAAGTTTCACACTGGATGGCACCCAGGTCGTCAAACACAGGCCTTTAGAGACAAATATTACAATTCCGCCTTCCCCCACCCACCCATAGCTCTTTTTCTTTGTTCCAATTTGCAATAACTGCCCCTTCAAAATACACATAAGGCATTTGGAGAAAAAAAATCCTTCCTGCCATTTGTTGCATTACAAAAATAAAATACTGGCCATAATGACCGTGGACGCCTTCATCTGAAAAATTGGCATAGTGCCTCGTGTATAAGTCTCTATATGTATATGTATACACACAGAGATATAATTATAGTTATTAAGTGTGGCTATAGGAGAAAGAATACTTGTGCGCTTAACTGCAACTTAAAACCTGCCCTTTCTTAGCATGTCAATGAAAGGCATTTTTATTGGCATTCTTTGAATGTCAGCACAGTGCTATTTTCTGTACAGTAACTAGCTGTCCAAATGGCCCAGCATTATAGTTTTCTAGCAGGAGGGGTGAATTGGGATTTCTTTTTCATCTCCTAACCTGAAAATACTATTTGGATTCCAAAATGTTATTTTTCTCTGTTAACAGAAGCCAAACAATGAAATTATCTTGATCTATCTGAACAGTAACAAGACAAAGTGGTGGAATTCCCTCCCTTAAGTTTTATATCATGATTATTATGTTTTGTGGCATCACAAGTTTCTAATTAAGAACAGAGTTTTGTTCCATATGCACAGAGTTTTGCACAGCAAAACTTCACTTCGCTAAAATTAACAATCCAGTACTTTAAAAAACAGTAAATATAAGTCTTTGTGTTACAAGGCAACCAAACTCAATGATTAAAATCAGGGGTGAAATCCTCTGAAGTCTGCTACCGGTTCGCTTCGCGCACGAATGCATGCTGCAGGCACTACTGTGCAGCGCTGAAAAAGGAGCATTTTGAAGCCATCAGAGTCAGCAAAGGTAAGTAGAACAGCGAGGGGGGGGATCAGCTATGCCGCACGATTTAGATTAGCTAGCAAGCAGGAAATCCTGCTTTCTAGCTAATCTAGATCGTGCAGCACAACTGATTGTTGAACAGCTGATTGTCGGATATATCGGTTTGCCCAAACTGGTAGAATTTTTACTACCGGTTCAGGCGAACCGGTCTGAACCGGTAGCATTTCACCTCTGATTAAAATATTGAGCTGCCTATTGTTTCTATGACTTGTATAGGAATGTGTCACAGGGAAAAGTGTATGAAGTAATCATGAATAGCAAAAGCCAAGATCTTCCAGAAAGCCACTCCCGCCCTGCCAAAAAAAAAACCAAAACCCCCCACAAAAAATTGTTCTTTTGCAACTTGATTATTCTCCATGCAAACCTTTGCGGATGAGGCAGTAGCCATGTAATTCCAGAAGCACATCAATCCCAACATGCCAAGCTACAAATCCAATCATTGCGTAAGTATCCCATGGAGGAAGGTTGAGAGCTGGCAAGTCCATTCCCAGGAACATTGTTACCACTAGTTAAGAACAAGACCAAATTTAGACTCCCTTCTGAGGCATTCAAAAAGTACTGTGAACCAAAACATTCATTCAAATCTTTTGTAGAGATGGAATTAGGGAGCATTGGGGCATACTTGCTTGTTTCCCTGGGGAACTTTACATCCTCTCCACTTCAATAGGCTGTGCTGCAGAGCCATTAAATCAGAGAACCCCAACATTTTTGACCACCTACCCCACATAAAATCTCAGGAGCTTTTGTGGGCATTCTCACAAGCTGGCTCCCACCATCCCATTTACCAGGATGCTCTGCTTCTTTGGCTTCTCTTTTTGTTTGAGCACTTGAGCAGATTTATTTATTTGAGTTGAACCCTAATTTCTGCTCAGACACCGAGTTCCAGTCCTGTGCTGTTTTTATTTTCTAAGAATATATTTAAAGTATATGTGAGGCCCAGAAGCATTGCTGTAAATAAAGATTATGCCTGGCAGCTTTATTCTGCAGGCTGCTAGCTTCCTATTCTTTAAACAATCTAAATGCACTACTGTACTATACTTTTACAGATGTAGTTGGATTACAACCAGAAGAGCGAAATCCCATATATCCATTTCATGCCACAGTAGCATTTTGCCTGCTAGATATGTTGAACACAACTCCCTGAATTCTGAGATTATGCTGAATGGAGAGTAGTCAGAGAGTGGTCCAACACATCTGGAAAGCAACAGACTGCATTAGAGGAATTTCAAGCAGTCAGCAGAGAGCAGAAAAGTGGCTTTTTCCTCTTTTCCTCCCCCTGGCATGCAGCTGTACATTGAAGAGTTAAAATAGGAAACTCACCGGCTAATATTCTAGCAGTTGTGCCAGCGCTCCAATGTAACCAGCTGAAAATCTGCCTTCTGTCCCCAGAAAGGAAAGAAGAAGTCATTTCTCATTTCAAGGAAAGGAAAGGAAAGGAGGGAAGGGGAAGGGAAAGGGAAAGGGAAAGGGAAAGGGAAAGGGAAAGGGAAAGGGAAAGGGAAAGGGAAAGGGAGGAAAGGATAAATGTATTATGCATTTTCATTTAAACATTTATACAAGCTGGAAAAAAATAGAGTCTGCAGATCTTTGGAGGTTTGCAGGGGCTAATTTCCTAAAATAAAAGACACAGAATAAGGTACTTCCACATGTGTTAAATAAAGTTCCTATAATTCCCAACCTGCAGGTCCAAACTGGCCAGCATCAATACTTGGCTGATAATTCTAGAAGCTACAGTTTGGCATCTAATGGATACTAAGTTAAATGATTATTTAAAATTTCCAATAACCTACTAACAATTTTGTTAATAAACATTTGAGCAATTAAGAGTACAGTACAAAATCAGAATACCTTGGTGCTTGTGAAGGGGGTCTAAACGCTGCCATAAGAGGCTGAAAAAGTGCCAGAGCCATCACAGTGCAGCCAAAATAGGGGTGAAAACCTGCTTGCTATATTAAAAAAAAAAAAGAATGTTAGTTATAATTAGACTTATGTATTTTTGTTTGTTTAAAAGCTTTACTGTATATTGCTGTCCTATATGTTACAAAGCATACCCCTGGGACGCTTACAAAAAATAATAAAACTGAAAAACATAAAACCAACATAAACACCCCACAAAACAACCCTTGGTCTTCAAAGATTTAGGGAGGATCAAGAAGGTACGGACCAGCTGGATCCCAAGGATGTTCCAAACTTGGCAAGCAGCACAATCGTTTTCTTTTTTCGCAACACACATATCACAACAGTAAACTTTGGATATGATAATTTATAATAAGGACAATTTCCCACGTATAGAATCCGAGGGATAAGGTTATAATAAAATCTCTTTTGAAATTGGGAGTTAGCTTTTCTGTAGAGTATCATAAAAAATAAAGCGCAAAATATAACATTACGAACAAATCCTTGATAGTGAACACTGGAGAAATATGGAAACTTTTGAAGAGTCTACAGTCCTCGAAACAGTTTTGAATCTTCTAGGGTAGATCATGTATCAGCTTGATTTCACGACACCAATTCTACTTGGGTTATACATAACTGCTTCCCTATACAACACGCAATTGTAAAAGATATTTTTGTTTTGCCAGAACATGAGCTATAAAATTCAGGTATTTTTCTGTTTCATTCTCTAACCTTAACTATATTAGTACTATTCTGAGCTAATTCTCAAAGTACTATCATAACCGCATTCTAGTCATAAATATATTTTCCTTGCTTTTGTGAAGGTTGATGGCCCTCTAAAGCAAGTTGCAAGTGAACATAAAAGTCTACAAAGTACTTATATCACCATAGATCTTCATGTAGCCGAATCCTTTGGCACATGATTTAATTTTGCTCACTCATATATTGTATACACCCAGAGAGAGAAAAATATGATGTCATTAGAGAATACTATCTTGTATTTAAACAGGAGATAAGGCAGGGGTGAAATTCAAATGTTTTCCCTACCGGTTCTGTGGCTTGGTGGGCGTGGCAGGGGAAGGATACTGCAAAATCTCCATTCCCACCCCACACCAGGGGAAGGATACTGCAAAATCTCCATTCCCACCCCACTCGGGGGCCAGCCAGAGGTGGTATTTGCCGGTTCTCCAAACTACTCAAAATTTCCACTACCGGTTCTCCAGAACCTGTCAGAACCTGCTGAATTTCACCCCTGAGATAAGGACAGAATACCACGCCCTTAAAATAAGATTTAAATGATTCTTGTTAGATTTTAAGCAGTTAAATCCATATTAATCTCATCACTTACTTTATTCCAGCCTCCTCGATATATAAAAGGAAGAACAAAAGATGTGCTTGTGAGCAATATTGTTATTATCATCAAGGAACGATGGATCTAGAAAAAGTTATATTCAAAAACATAACATTAAGAGATGCTGAAGAGCAGCCTATTACACATACTCTATCACCAAGAACGTTTGGCAGAAAATTCATCGTTTAAGAATAGAACGAACAAGTAAACTCTTATATAAAGCCTTTTGTAAGGCTTTAAAAACTTGGCTATGTACTCAGGCCTGGGCCTTGAAATGTGTTAAGGGCAGTGGCGAAATCCAATTTTTTTACTACTGGTTCTGTGGGCGTGGCTTGGTGAGCGTGGTATGGCTTGGTGGGCGTGGCTTGGTGGGCATGGCAGGGGAAGGATACTGCAAAATCTCCATTCCCACCCCACTCCAGGGGAAGGATACTGCAAAATCTCCATTCCCACCCCGCTCCAGGGGAAGGATACTGCAAAATCCCCATTCCCTCCCTACTTCTGGGGGAAGGATATTGCAAAATCTCCATTCCCACCCCACTCCGGGGCCAGCCAGAGGTGGTATTTGCCGGTTCTCCGAACTACTCAAAATTTCTGCTACCGGTTCTCCAGAACCTGTCAGAACCTGCTGGATTTCACCCCTGGTTAAGGGCCCCAATTCCTAGATTTACTTTTAGTTGGTTATCTATCTCAGCAGCTGAATGCATTTGTTTTTGGATGTTTTTATTGTTTTTAGTTGTTTTAACTGTTTTATAGTTTTAGAATTGTAAGTCACCAGAATCATTTGGCTGAGATACAGTAGGCAGCTTAGAAATTGCATGGATAAATGAATAAAAATAAATAGTAAAACATTGCTAAACATATTTTGTATACACCAAAAAGACACTCCACAATTCATTTTTTCCCCACCTGAAACCAAATCCCTTCTCCAAACAGTAGAGTATTAGGCCAGACAGACTTGAAAAACCGGGCAACGATCACCCCTATGCTAACTGTAGTTATCCATCCAACAAACATTAGTGCACCTGAAAGAAAAAAATATAAGACACTTGCTAATGACTTGAGTTGCAGTGCTAAGAAGCCCTTGCTCTTAAAAGTAAGTTTCCATTTTATTTCAGAGACAGAGAAGAGCAAAAGACCGTACTCAAACCATTTTAGCTGCCTTCCTCCCTTATTTATTATATTGCAAGCTCATCTTTGCACTGTATTTTGTTGGCAGAGTTTGAATACCCACAAGATGTCCAAATGGCCAAAAAGATATTTCCATAGTATTTTCCCAAGTTTCTCTGCAATGTTTTCTGGAGCAAAACACCTTTCTTTGGAACTGAAGACAAAATAAAATAATCAAATATTGTGTAACTATCCGACCTGTTAGGCAATAACAATTGGACCTCTTCATACAATCCGACCCCAACAAGAGCCCCATTTAGTACATATGTATTTTATAGTGTTTCACAAAATTGTAAAAATTAGACTTGCCATGGATTTTGATCAGGAATGGAGAGCGGGATCCTCCAATATCTTTTAATGGACCTAGAATGTTGTATTTTCCATTTGTAATCAGAGGCTGTTGTTGGTGTTTGTAGAGTTCACCTTCTGTATTGGGGGGGGGGAGAGAATAATAGATTATGCACTACCAGCAAAGGAAGAGTAAATAACATTATCTCCATGGGTGAAGACTTCAGAACAAAGATTCTGTTTGCTTCAGAGACTGGTTTCTCTATGCAGTTCCAATTTGCTACCCAAAGTCAACCCCTCAAATGCTTCTAGGTGAAAATTAGCATTTCAGTGCATTCCATGTGTTGATATTATATTGATCTTTTGCCATGGAAAAACTGACAACAGTATGCAGTAATATCATAATCATCAGTATGCTGTTTATCTCTGCTGCGAGCCATTTAGGTGGTGCTATGAATTTAGGTGGTCCTGTCTCAATGTCTGAAGGGTATGGACCAACCTAGTAGCATTGGGTTTTGGGAAGCTGATTCTGGAGACTTTCCATCTCTTGTTCTGGACAGGGTTGCACAAGCAGAACCTGTGCACAATTTGGGGGTCCTTCTGGACCCGTGGCTCCTACTGTATTCAAGGGACAAGTGGCAGCTGTGGCCAGGAACAGCTGTGTATAACTGTGTGTTGCGTGCCAGTAGCACCCATTGCTGGCCTGGGAGGCCCTGCTCACAATCTCTCACACAATCACACATCCCATGTGGACAAGTCAATGCACTCTACAGGAGGGCCCTTGAAAAGTACTGGAAACTCCAGCTAGTGCAGAATGCAGCTATGTGAGTGGTTATTGTGCCCTCCTCATTCAGCACAAGTTACACCTCTACTCTGCAAATTGCATTGGTTACCGATTTGCTTCTGGATTCAATTCAAGGTGCTGGTGATGACCTATAGAACCTATAGTGCAGGTTACTTGAAGGACCACCTCTCTCTGACTATATCTGTCTACATCTAATAAAGGTATGCTCTATGTTGCACCTACTAGGGATGCCATCTGGTGGGGCCCAGGAAAAGATCTTTTCTGTTGTGTTCCATCCTTTGGAAAATTAACCCCCTAGATTAGCCCTGATCCTACTGGCATTGCATAGGGACTGAGAGACTTGGCTTTGCTATCGGTGTGGGGAACTGAGTGTGGCTAGTGCCCGTACAGTGGCTATGTTGATTATTGTTGATGGGTTTTGGTGTGACTTGACTATGCACTGTGTTATTACATGGTGTTTATATTGTTCTTACCACTTAAGGGTTTTTTTGTATTGTTTGGAGCTTTTTATATTGCTTTTAATTGCTCTGAGCCATCCAGAGTATTCTATTTGAAATGAATGGCTCTATGAATTGAAGTAATACATAAATATAATTGTGACATCAGAATCTCCCTTATGGCTAAGATTTACTTTCCAAATGTGTTAATGTACAACTCTCAGCTTAATTTGCCAGTATAATAAAAATGCTGTTTGGGAATGATGAGAGTCATAGACCATCACCTCTGGAAAGCAGCAATCCAGGTTAAACTGCTTGGGCATTTCTTTAAAATGTAGTATGAAGTCTTGTATGAAATTTCCATTGCTATTCATATTGTGAATCTGCAACAGAAAGATCACACATTCAACCTCATGTACCAATAGAAATAAGGAGGGGGGGAATTTATTTAGTTTCATATTGACGGCAGCTGCAAGCACGGTACAACTCTACAAAGTACAAATCCAATATGTTAAAGACTCAAGGAAGAGAAAGGTTGCCATATCTGTACCTATTATTAAGGCTCTTCCACAACCCCATTAAGATGAATCACGAATCACGAATTATTTTTCCTTCTCCAACCCAAACATTAGCTGGCAACAGGTGAAGACCAAGTAATGCTTGGAATTCAGCATGAAAAATATGCCTGATGTGAAACTTAATTTAATGTTCAGGCAGATTTTTTCTCCTACAGTCATAAACTTTTTACCTGTACCGATTTCACCATCAGCCAGAAATATGTAATAGTTTGCATCCAGATTGTATCTTCCTGTAGAAGCTGGAAGGTGAATTCTTCTTCTGAAAGAACACTGGATAAGGCCATCAGCCAGTCTCCAAGATATATTCTCCAAAGCATTCTAACAAACAGGCAATGCAGATTTAACTTTTGTATCTCAAAAGATAAAACATCGCATATATTGTGACTACTTCTGTCAAAAGCTTATCAGGTACTTATCGTTATCAAAGAAGGAACATACCAAACCCAAACAGGTTTAATTAGCTGAATTTTACGGAGCAGATAAGAAATATTTAGACAAGTCTTGGCTGCTTCCCATTATAAATTTAGTGACCTTCTCAAATGTCTTCAGAACCATCCTGCTGGCTTATAAAAACTTCAATGCTTTTGAAAACTAAAAGGCCAACATATAACTAGACTGATCATTTTTCGGCAGCCAATTTGGGGCTTGCTAACCCTATCGATCACATAATTAAACAAAAACTGGATCCTTCAAATGAACCTCAATATTGAATCATTCAAAGGACACTTGAAACCTTAAATTACAGTCCTCTTAACTCCGTTCTCATGTAGCATCTTTACTGGTTTTCTACAATACCAGTAAAAACAGGTATACGCTGAACTGGTCAGGAATGAGGCAATGGTTTCTCTAATATTTATTGTTGCAAAATGAAGCCAGTTGAATGCAAACACCTTGATCCAACTAGGGACCTAAAATGTTGATAGTGCATGTAATTTTTCCTCTGAGACATACTAATCTGTGCATAGAATAACAACCACCATATCTACATTCTGTAGAAACAGTTGAAGAAAGGCCATATATATTGCTTTGTTCAGCAACATAATAATTACATAGAACAACTGTATACAGACATATTAAGTTTAGAATTCTCCATTACATAGTACTGTTCAAAATGCATAAAAATAACTCTGCAGAGGAGAGCCAGAGCCAGGATAAAGTTTCCTAAAGTGCAACCCCTTTAAACAGCTTCTTTTAACTTTTGCAGTTGTTTTCCATGACGTAAGAAGATTTCATACAGAAGTCCGGATTCTGTATGACAAAATGGGACAAAATCACAGGTCTCCATGGATTTTGTTAGCAAGACAACTTATCTTAACATATTTGTTTGTACTGTGCAAGGTATTTTGTAACAAGAGCATTCAGAGTTCAACCCTGTAATAACATGAAATTACAGTACCTTCAAGTCAAATTCTGGATAAGATCGCCCAACCAGGAAAGCTGTCCTGATGTCAACACAATAAACTTCACTAATGCAAAGATATGCATCATCACCACCACCCTGGAAATAACAGAGATTTTTAAACTCTTTTTCCACTTTACTTTGCAAGTCTACATGGCCCATATTCAAATTTAGAGTAGGTTAATAATTAAATGCAGCCTCCCCAAATGGTATCCTCTAAACATGTTACATTAGGCATGCACTTAACATGCTAGCTGTGGTTTAGTCATTTCATAAATTGGTAATTTTCATTTTTTTATTTTTTTATTTCTTTCTACCCAGGGCCACACTTTTTTTTTAAAGTGCTGCTTATCACTGTGGCAATATAGCACTTCTTGTGACCTTCATAGCTGCATTGTGCAAGTATGATTCAAAAAAAGGCTTGGATTTTGAGAACCATGAGAATTGTACATTAATCTACAAGCATTACTAATTGTAAATTAATCTGGAAGATATCAGGATGGAGAAGGATGAGCTAGAGATACATCTCATTGATGTTTTATATAGTGATCCAAGGCTATGAGAATCATTACATTCCACCTGAAAGGGCAGATACAGGTGGCTGAAAAATCTGGGAACATAATGCAGAGTTTCATTAAAATAGTTTAGGGACAAGTTCATAAGAAATGAACCTTAAATAAATACATACCATTGGCCCAATAAAAAAGAGAGTATGCCAGAAATTATACAACATTTATCCTATTATCGAGGGTTAAGAGTTTTCTCAGACTTTGGATGTTAATACACAACCTCCCATAATTGTCTGGGAACTCTCTCCCCCCCATATTTTCAAATGTCATAATCTCACTGCAAGATTTTCAATAAGAATGCTAGAATCTGAGATTTCATGATTGCACAAGATTTTGACCACTTTTACTGTGCTTATTTAACTTGGACAGAATGCAGCTAGAATAGATGCTGTGCTAACCTTTTTTTTTTTTTTAACTATCCCTGCTACAAGCTATGTCAGAAAAACATTACATATCATGGGCAGTTTAATAAACAAATTCATATAGGAAAGATTTTGATGAACACCACCCTTTTGCTCATGTACACTATAGAAATTACCCAAGTTAAAACCATAATAAACGACCATAGGAGTAGCCTCAAAAGGTGCTTCCATTTTTTCCAGGTGTCAGAGGACTTACTAACCATCCATTGATCATGAGATAACGCAAAGGCAATATAGCCTTCACTGGGACCGCTCATTTCAATCCATACGGAGTCATAATCTTGCTTGAAGGAGAGAAAGAAGCAATTGTTGGCTTTAGGGTCACAGTGTGTCGGATTTCTCACACAGAACTTGCGATCTCCACAGTCTGAAGAATTAAACTAAGGAGACAAAAAGCAAGGTTGTATTACTCCACATACCACTGATTAAGAAATGGGGCATTTTCAGAGCATCAGTAACTCAGTTATAGGATTGAAGGGAAATACATTTCCCACAACCACAAAAGTTCTATTTACCGATTAAACATTGTGCCCCAAAATACCTTTGTGGCTCTCGGCACAAGAACCATTTTATAGATGAGAAATAGCAGGCAAACACAAATGGCTAACTAATCACACAATACTAGAATTTTGTTAAGGGGAATGTAAAATAAAATCAAGAGAAGAACTGGTGGCAGAGGGATAGTCAATGGTGTTCTTACTTACAACTATTCGAAATATTTAAAGTAGATAAATAAATTTTGTAAAACTGAATTTGAAATAGAATTGTATGCAGATGATGAACATGTAACTGCTAAAAGGTATAAAGTTTTGTTGAAATTTGAAATAAGAAATAAGAACAAGTGAAAATGTTATCATATAGTAAGCTAAAAATATGCTTATACATTTGCTTATTTATATTGTATATTTCTAGATGGCCCATCTTCCTCAAGGAGGGGCTCTGAGCAGTGTACAGTATAATTGACATATAAAACAACATATAAAATTAACAATAAAACATTAAGATTAATTTACAATGAAAAGTTTTAAAAATTATAAGATTATACGGTAACATTATAAAATTTCAAAGAAAAAAAAAAGAAAATTCCAAGAAGGTCATTTAACGTTGGTAATAAGGCAAAGAGAGGGCTCTCATGGCACCAGCCAGCCCCATGGTTACATGGGCTTTTGTGCCCCCTCTAGCAAGGCCAGGACAGTGTGGGCCCATCTCACCCCTGGAGGAAGGATGTTCCATAATGTGGAGGCAGTGGCAGAGAACGCTCTCTTCCTAGACCCTGCCAGTCAAAATTCTTTGACTGACAGGGACTGCAGCATATCCTCCCTGCCTGATTCGAGTGGGTTGGGCTGATTGTGATGGGGCACAGCTGGTCCCATAGGAAGCCTGGCCACGTGCCATGTAGAGCTTTATAGGTTATGACCAATACTGGACCCAGTGCATTTTGCGGACCAAGGCTGTGTGAGTCTAAGAGGACCCTCAAGTTATGCACCGGGTCTATCAAGGGTAGTGTGACTCCATCCAAGACCAAAAGTGATAAACTCCCGGATACAGGGGGCCCACTCACAGCCACTCTGCCTTACCATGGTTCAGTTGAAGTCTCTTATTCCCCATCCAGACCCCCACAGCCATGAGACACCATGAAAGTATGTCCACTGCATCACACACTTCACCCAGGATGGAGATATATAGCTGGATATCATCAACATATTCATGATACCTTGTCCCTTGGTCAGGGATGATCTCACCCAGCAGTTTCATGTACACGTTAAAAAGGAGTGGAGAAAGCACCGAGCTCTACAGCGCCCCACAAAGGAGGGGCCATTAAAAAAAGCTAGAAAATTTCAAATAGAGACACTGATTCAGTAGTTTTTTAAAATTAATATACAATCGAGACCAGAGGTTTTTCTTTTAGGATCGAAGGACAAATCCCAATAAGGATTTTGTTCTTATACATGATAATTGCTGCAAGATTATTGTATATACAAAGATGGGAAAATTCAGCATTACCCCACAATAGAGGAATGGTTGGTAAAGATGATGGAACTGCTTGAGATAGCTAAATTGACTAGAATATGAAATGAGAAAAAACAGTATCTATTTATTGCTGGCTGGAAAGCCCTTATGGATTTTTTGCATAAAACAGAAAAAAAAGCTTATAGTTTATGGTTTTAATTAATTAAATTACAGAAAGAAGAAAGTTATGTTGTAACCATAGAGGTAAATTTGTAGCTGTACTGATAACATTATATTGACATATTGTAATAATATATTAGTACTTATAATTGGAAAGTATTACTTTATATCTTTTTTCTTTTCTATTTTTCTTTTACTTTTTTCTTTTCTTGCACTTTTAGCTTTGTTTCTTTCCCCCCGTATTTTATATTAATTTGTATTAGTTTTTAATCTTTCTTTTCAAAAATGGTAATATAAAATTATATTTTTGGGGGGGGACCTGAGTTTATCTTTTTATATGTAATTTAATCAGTTTTGTTTTGTTGTTTTGGTTCATTTCTTTTCATATTAAACCATTTTTAAAGAGTTCATTTTTCTGGCAATTATTATGCTCTAAGCCTCAAATCCACAATTCTGTTTAAGCTAGATACTTGACATCACAGCAATAGAAGTCTATAATTTGGGATGCACACTACAATTACAGTCCTATCCTAGTCAGACACTTAATTGTACAATACAGATATATTCATTCTGTGGAACAATTAAAGGCTTTTTAAATCAACGTAATGTGCTCTAGTAATTGCTAACTCTATGCAGTTTAAAAATGCATAGGGACCTATTTTTTTTAAAGGGGACAGAATTTTGTTCATTCTGCAAAAAGCCTAAAGGATTTTTTTTTCAAAAATAACACCACTTTATTTAGACAGCCATGACAGTCATCTTGCCATATAAATTTATATATGCAGATAGGGAGGGAGGGAGGGAGGGAGGGAGAGGGGAGAGGGGAGAGGGGGGAGAGAGAGAGAGAATGATAGAGAGATGATAGAGAGAGAGAGAGAGATGATAGAGAGAGAGAGAGAGAAGATGATAGAGATAGATGATAGAGAGGGGAGAGGGGGGAGAGAGAGAGAGAATGATAGAGAGATGATAGAGAGAGAGAGAGAGATGATAGAGAGAGAGAGAGAGATGATAGAGAGAGAGAGAGAGATGATAGAGAGATGATAGATGATAGATGATAGATGATAGATGATAGATAGATAAGATAGATAAGATAGATAAGATAGATATAGATAGATAGATAGATAGATAGATAGATAGATAGATAGATAGATAGATAGACAGACAGATAGATAAAGATAGATGTA
>QLTV01012194.1:1151020-1210080 GCA_003457575.1 Thermophis baileyi
AAACATATAAAAAGTTAGATAGAAAAAATATAAAAAAAAATATAGATATATAGATAGATAGATAGATAGATAGAGATAGATAGAGATAGATAGAGATAGATAGAGATAGATAGAGATAGATAGATAGATAGAGATAGATAGATAGATAGATAGATAGATAGATAGATAGATAGATAGATAGATAGATAGATAGATAGATAGATAGATAGATAGATAGATAGATAGATAGATAGATAGATAGATAGATAGATAGATAGATGATAGAGTCAATATCTAGGAAATGTGCTCGCGATAACCCAAACTTTAATCACTTCCCATTTAAACCACGACATTTGAACCACTATATATGGACATATGGTTGAAGACTTCAACTGGTTGAGTATGTAGCAGTGTGTGCAGTTCTGAATGCTCTGTATTTTGCTCGTGTTACACCACTGCTGTGTGAGAGCTGTATTGGCTTCCAGTTGATTTTGGGGTGCAATATAAGGTGATAGTTTTCACCTAAAAAGCCAGCTCTTTCTGTAGTGGCACCTCATATATCTCGGACAGTCTCCCCTTGAGTTATTGGAGGGTCCCTACCATCTCTGCCTTCCGGAAGGTCATTAAGACCTGGCTTTTTTCTCTCAGGTGTTGAGCTAGGATGGGAGATGAGCTCAACATTTCTCTTCTTGAGATGCAGTGTTAGAGTGCCTGATGATAGGTTAGTTTTTTAATTTTGTTGTATTTTTTGTTATTTGTATACGTGGCTGTTAGTCACCTAGGGTTTGTTTTATACAATATGAGCAACCATATCAATGTTTAAGTAAATAAAGCAACCTAATATAAAGGAAACTCTAGCATTTTTAAATGTATAACTAACAAATAAATGATAAACCTAGAAGTATAAGAGGTAAATAACTGCCCTAATCATTTTATCAATATTATCATGTCACTGCTGGAAAGTACCTATTAAGTGCAATTGTTGATAGTCCACTAAAATGCTACTGGATATGGCCAACAATATGCATCAAATCAAGTTATATTTGCAATTCAAAGCAATATGTCATTTGAGCAAAATCTCTCCAATCAAAACCTTAAGATATGTTTAATAAAGGCTGTTTATTTATTTTTAATGCCTTCAGACTTACTTATAGGAGAGATGGAAACAGTCAGTCCTCCCTTGTTAGGGATGTTTATAAGCTTTGGAGCATCATCTCAAGTTCCTGTTATATTGATCTCTTATTACAGCAGGAAAGAGAAAAGATCCTTCCTCAAAGCCCTGAACTCCAGTCAATCCCATCTGGAAACTTGTCACTTTTCAAAGAACTTGCTTGCATATGACATGTGCTATTATAGGCTCTAGACAGCACTTTGAATTTTGTCCAGAAACGGATCAATGGCCACATCAATGAATTTTCCAACTTTCTAAAGCGAGCCGCGTATAGAACACACTACAGTAATACAGTAATTCAAGCAGGATATGATTAAGGCATGCATTGCTATGGCCAGATCCAATATCTCTAGGAATGCATGCAGTTATACACTAGATTTAGCATGCAAGTATACGTCTAGCTGTCACTGAAACCTGAGCAAATTCAGGTCTAAACAAGGAGTGTTCCAAAATGCAGATCTGAACCTTTGAGGACTTTGTAACCTTGACTAGATTGAATATGCTGATCTGCATTTTTCCATTAACTTATTTAATGGGTTTATGTGCTGCTCCAGGTACAGATGAGTGAGTGTAGATACAGTACTCTACATTTGTAAATCAAGTTAAACATAAAAATTGCAATATCTAATAAAAAAGCAAAATCATCATAATAAAAACATCTAAACATGCCAAAGCTCTAGACAGTCTCTCATAATTTTATTCATTTACTTATATTTAAAAAATTGTATGCTGCATTTCAAGAGAGTTTGGACAATATAAAATCATAATTAAAATATTGAGATAGGATCACCAAAGATCACCCCTTAAAGCCATTCTTCCAGGAAGGGCATATAATTTACCAAGATAGCCTAAATATTGTACGCCTCCTAACCAATCTGAATCTTGACCCAAAAGGTCTCCATTCCAAAAATTTTGGAGCCAAGAAAAAAATTATACCTTCCAACCAGTAATTGTTACGTTTGTAACTGCTACAAAGAAGTTTGGAAGTCATTTTTTAAGATTTTTTTTCATGCTTTTTTGTTATTCATTTTCATTTTTACAAAAAATATAATCTTTTATAATCTTTTTCTATTTCTTCTTCTATGTTTCAGTAGCTTTTACACTTTTTTGTAAAATCTTCTTTTAATAAAAAAATATTTATTAAGAAAAGATAAATACAACCAATTCAAACAAAAGCTCTTTTGGGGTGCTCCATAATTTTTAAAACTGGGAAGTCATCCTGAGAAAAGCAGTTTAAGAAACATTGATCTAGATAATGCATACGATAACTCAAATAAGGTTTTGCACAAATATTTATTCATGAAATGTATAGACTGCCTCAATACATTAGGAATACTCTAGGTTTTTCTGCTATGTGTAAGAAAATGCAGCAATAAACAATAACAACAATCCATTAACTCATTACTACTTACTGGTTGGCTTAGGGAAGAGACAGGCAAGGATGTTGGAATGGTCCAATTAGTAGACATTGTTGTTGTCAAAGGAAGTATACTAGGTTGAGAAATCTTAGGACCAGGAATTTTTACCCAGTAGATACTGAATTTTTGTACAACTGTGACTCTGTGAAGAGACAAAGCCTGTTAGTTAACATTTGAACTGTAAAGATACCCTCACACAAATGTACAATAAATTTTTAAAAAATTATCCCGCCAAACTTCCATCGAAATTAACCCAGAAAATCCAGCATTCATTCCTTTAAGAAGGCTACCCATTCCAGAGTTATTTAAATGTTGATTCCTAATTAAAAAGTGATAGGACAAACAACCATACCCAATGACTACAGAGGCAAAAGTCCCAAGGATTCATACAGATATCAATCATAACAAATTGGAGAGATCATATCCAATCTTTGTGGTATTTATTCTGCAGATCTTTTGAGTTTAATTGTATTGCAGGTGATCAGTCTAGATACAGAGAAGCTAAACTAATGAAAAGAAAATCTTCCCGATGTCTACATACTGTTCATACCATTCTTCAGACTAAATAGAAGCTCTGAGACAGCTCCTATTTACCTAGAGCAGTGGTTCTCCATCTGTGGTCTGTAGATTCTGGGGGCCGCGATGTCAGAATACAGAATAACAAAGTGGGAAGGGACCTTGGAGGTCTTCTAGTCCAAACCTCTGCTCAGGCAGGAAACTCTATACCAGTGGTTCTCAACCTTCCTAATGCCGCGACCCCTCCCCTCCCGTGCGTGCGCGTTGCCAGTCACCAAGATGGCGGGCTAGCGCGCGCTTAGGCGACCCCTGTGAAAGGGTGGTTCGACACCCAAAGGGGTCACGACCCATAGGTTGAGAACCGCTGCTCTATACCATTTCAGACAAATGGTAGTCCAATCTCCTCTTAAAAACTTCCAGTGTTGGAGCATTCTCAACTTCTGGAGGCAAGTTGTTCCACTGATCAATTGTTCTAGGTCAGGAAATTTCTCCTTAGTTTTAGGTTGCTTCTCTCCTTGATTAGTTTCCATCCATTGCTTCTTATCCTGCCTTCAGGTGCTTTGAGAATGGGTTGACTCCAGGGGTGGGTTCCAACTTACCTCGCTGGCGGTTCGCTCCCTCCCGTGCCGCGTGGGCGCGCGCCGCTTTGCACGTGCGTGCATGCGCAGTAACAAAAAATCCCATTTAAAAAAAAAAGCCGAAAAAAAGATGCCGACCGCATGCACAGTGCCGGAAGTCGACTTCTGCGCATGCTCAGAAGGAAAAAAAATAAATTCAAAAAATTCAAAAAAATAAAAATTCAAAAAAATTCAAAAAAAAGATGGCGGCCCCCACGGACCGGCACCGACCGATCCGGTTCGGTGATGTCATCGTGATGTCACCAGCAGGTCGCTACCGGTTCAGGCGAACCGGTCCGAACCGGGAGGAACCCACCCCTGGTTGACTCCCTCTTCTTTATGGCAGCCCCTCAAATATTGGAACACTGCTATCATGTCGTCCCTACTGCAGGCTACTTCAGCTGACTGCTAGCTGCAGTTCAGCGGTTCAAATCTCACCGGCTCAAGGTTGACTCAGCCTTCCATCCTTCTGAGGTGGGTAAAATGAGGACCCAGATTGTTGGGGGCAATATGCTGACTCTGTGAACCGCTTAGAGAGGGCTGTAAAGCACTATAAAGCGGTATATAAGTCTAACTGCTATTGCTATTGCTAATTCCTTCGATATTGGAATACTGCTATCATGTCACCCCTAGTCCTTCTTTTCATTAAATAGACATACCCCATTCCAGCAACTTTGTGTTTTAGCCTCGAGTCCCCTAATCATCTTTGTTGCTCTTCTACTGCACTCTTTCTAGAGTCTCAACAATTTTTTTACATTGTGGCAAACAAAGGGGGCTGCAGTATTCCAAGTGTGGTCTTACCAAGGCATTATAAAGTGGTATTAACACTTCATGTGATCTTGATTCTATCCCTCTGTTAATGCAGCTTAGAACTGTGTTGGCTTTTTTGGCAGCTGCAGCACACTGCTGGCTCATATTTAAGTGATGTCATCACAGGGGGTCTGCAAAGGCTTGCAGAAATGTTATGATTTAAATCTTGAGTTAAGTCTTGGGGGTCTGTGGCCATGGTCCATTCCCACAAAAGGTATTTTAAGGGGGTCCATGGCGAAGAAAAATTTGAGAACCACTGACCTAAGAGGGTTCAACCTTGGTTCAAGTTGAGCTGAAGCTCTTGCCTGCTGCTTTGTACAAATAAGACAGGGATTCCTTGTAACACTGATATGTGAAGACTGAAAGATCATGTAGGGCTTTGTCAACATGACATTCAATTCAGAGATTTGTATATCTTTCATATTCTACAGGCCATAAATATTTTTGAAAGGAATACCTCAGAACATCCAAACAGGAAAATTATTTTAATCCACTTACAGAAATTGTATTTTCTTTGGTGCATCTCTAGGAGCAATCCAATAAGCATCCATATGGTCTTTCTTAGATTTACTGGTGTGACTAACAGCTGAGTTCTACAAAATACAGAAGCCCCATTTTAGCATTATATAATGGCTGGATTCATACGTGGCACTTTATCAAGCCACTGTATTAACAATGGCTTTTTGAATAAGCCACAACCACTTGAGTGCCAACAATGCATCAAGTCAGAAAGCAAAATATATAATGACTTAGTAAAATGTATGAACCAACTCAATAATTAGATTTATAGACCACACTAAATTCCAGTCTAACAATTCATGATAACTGGTTCACATATACCAAGCCATACAAAAACTATGATTTGGTTCAACACATCATACTGATTAAGCTCAGATATAACTGATTTGTTTAGCTTAGTATGTTGTATGAATGCAACTTTACAGTTTAAAAAAACAGAGTTTATTGTTTAGCATTATACATAAACCCAATTGTGACAGGCACGTCTTAAAATAAAACAGACAGCTATTAACAGAAATCTAACAAACCACTTTATGATTTAGCGTGATGTAAATCCAATTATTGCGGTTACTGGAACAACTAGGGTTAATGTACGAGCAATCCCATATGAAAGGCAGTCTGAGTTCATACATCATAAACCATTTAAGGCAATGAATTTATGCACCAGGAGTTTTATTCTACCTAAAAATGGATTATGTTCTCAGATGATTTACCTCAGCTTTTAATTTTAAAGATTTCAGTGGCTTACTGGTATTAGATATTTTAATATTTCATTTTAATGGTTCTTTTATTTGAAGGTGCTTTTACTATTTTATTATATTTTCATATTATAGCCTCTAGTCTATATATTCTCAGGTAAGACATCCCTACAAAGAGTTGTGTTACTCAGAGAAAGCAGCAAATCATGTTTCATTTTAATATCTGCATACCACCTGTTTAAAATTTCAGCAACTTGAGGATTTATTTCTGTTATTATCTGAATCCACAAGAAACTCGTCAATATTATCCAATCTGCACATTGCTCTAGAATTTGAATATGTCCATCAGAAAAATATTCTGAAAAGTTAACTGAGATAAAAAGCATACAAGGAAGGATATACCAAAAACATGGCAATGTAGTGTGCCAACAGCTACTAATCTATTCTGCATCAGATAACCAGCAGAGGGAACCCTAATATTTAAACATAATCTATAAAGGAAAAATAGTCTGTAAAGGAAAAAGTATTATTAAAGCATCCTTAGTGTTGATTAATTCCAATACAAAACTGATGCAAAAATAAAATAGTTATTTAAAGCAACAGTGTTAAGAGATCTTCCCACATTATTTATTGCTCAAAAGCTAGTCAAAATTGACTGGCAGAAGCCATTTTCAAGATTTTCTTACCTTTACGTGTCCACATCTAAGGAGCTGAGATTGTCTCCGATCAGCTAATGCAAAAGAACCAATGGCCGGGTCTTCCAAGTGGTCAGCATTGCGAGCTTGTAGCAAAAAGCCTTCAAATGTAGGCCCAGAAAAACTAACTAAAATCAAGAATTTGAGAAAAGGAATGGAGATGAATCTCAGTTTATTCTGGCAACAGGAGCCGGTTTCAAATCCAGCATTTTGTAAACTTGCCAACTGCCAGGTGTATGTCGACTTCTACTCCCAGAATTCTCTTCAATGGCTAAGCTGGTTATGGAAATTATAATACAACTAGAATACATTTAAAATACAATGTAAAAACCTGGAACAATGTTACCTTGTCATTTTATGTTTACCACATCATCTGAATGTTACAGTCACCCTCTTATTTATTTTTTTAAAAACACATACTATAATCTAAAACGAACTTCAGTTACAGAACCTGAGTTAAGACAGACAAGATGGCAGCTGCCTAGAATGGTAGCATGGTAATTTAGAAAACACTCTTGAAAAACCTATGTTGCTAGGAAAATAAAAGTGGCATAGCTGCCCTAGGCTTCTTCTGGAAACAACCCATCTTTAAGAGTGGAAAAACAAGTAGAGCCTATTATAAATGTTGTTTATAGTTTATACTCTCACATTAGGAATGAACCATTATGAACTCAAACTGGGCCCAACAAGTCATTCCAACCCACTAGGGAAAGCTAACCTATAACCAGCATTTCAACCACATCTCTGAAGGAAACAGCAGTGGGGGGGAGGGGGGAATTGCCAAATTTGAATGGCTGCCCAACCCACCAAGAAAGAAATCTGTGTGCAGCATGCAGCACAATTTAAAAAGTTAATATATAAATGTTCATATTTAAAAAGTACATTTAGTCCACGACTTACGACCAAAATTGAGCCCAATTCTGTTGCTAAGCGAGACATTTTTGCCCCATTTTACGACTTTGCTTGCCACCATTGTTAAATGAATCACTGAAGTTAAATCAGGAACATGGCTGTTAAGTGAATCTGGCTTCCCTACTGAAGGCCAGGTGGTCACAAAAGGAGATCACATGACCCAGGGACACTGCAACCGTCATAAACATGAGTCGCTTGGCAAGCATCTGAATTTTGATCAAGTGACCATGGGGATGCTGCAATGGCCATAAGTGTGAAAAATGGTTATAAGCCACTTTTCAATGCCATTGTAACTTTGAACGGCCACTAAACTAAATGTATGTTGAGGACTACCTATATATAACAAGCACAAAAACATGAGAAGATGGTGTTAGCACCATAAGAGAGCCTTGGCAAAAATCAATACCTTTCACACGATCTCCTGGCTTAAATTCTGTCACGTTCACTTTAATGGTGTGCTTGGGAAATTTCTGAGGCGACTCTCCATGAAAAGGCAACATAGAGTCACAGGATTCGGATACTTTTCCATTTGGGTAACCAGCTGATTGATCCAAAAGGCATACAAGCAGCCAAGCAATAAAAGTTATTCTGGAAGACTTCATCTACCAAAACAAATTAAGAGTGAACATCATAGAATTTCTGTCATTCATTCCTTCACATTTTCCCAAAGCAGCCTTGCAGTAACCTTGGTCTTTTAAAGTTTAACCCCAATCTCTTTCCCTTTTCTTAAATGAATCAGAACAATCATTTTGATTCATCTCCAGAATTAAAGGGCCATGGGTTATTTTGAACTTGGACCAAACATGTATGTTTTGTCTGAATACAAACTACTGAAACTTATTGTGCTGCATACATGAACAGGTTGCACATGTATGCAGCATGTACATGAACAGGTTTTTCAGGCCTCTACTAATGTACAACCCTGTTAATTCTCTGTAGGCCCAGATAAGATGAGCCAGTATAGTCACCTGCTCAAAGTCAAAGAATAAAAGATTATTTCTAAGATGATCATTTCTGCCAGGAACAGACTTTTACTATAGTATACTAACAAAAATAGGTAGTCCTTCACTTATGACTGTGATTAAGCCCACAATTTTAGTTCTATGTTGTGATTAGGTATCATAAAACAAATCATCATGTGACTGGACACAATTTTACGACATTTTTGGAGGTGGTCGTTAAGCAAAGGCAGCAGTTGTTAAATGAACATAGTGGTCATTAAGCGAGCCCATTATTTGTCATGGGGCTTTTGTTCTGGAAACTCGAAGTAAATGCCAGTTTCCGGAAAAAAGTTGTAAATCGCAATCACATGACTGTGGGATGGTGCAAACGGCCATAAATTGTGGGTCAGTTACCAAGAGCCCAAAATGCAGTTATGTGACCACAAAGGGATGCTGGACATTGGAACTTCAAGTCCAGGTCATAAGTAGCTTTTTCAGGGTCCTCCATAACTTTGAATGGTCACTAAGCTACCAGTTGTAAATCAAGGACCACCTGTACTCCAAAGGTTACATTTCTGCTATTCCTTTCTTCTGGCCAAGGAAGACTATAGTATTCTGCTTTTCATAAGAAAGAGAGACATTATCTTCACTAGAATCCTGATAAAGTGGGCCAAGAGACAGTCACTGGACTAAGATTCCCTAGTGAGCTTCATGGCCAATTGGATTTTTGTACTAAATTCTTTCCAGTTGGTTTCACATTGGTTCCTTAATTCAGTGTGCCGACTTTTTTCCTTCACTCCCCATGTTGCAAGATATTTATTTATTTATTCATTTCTTTGCTTTCATTTTACTAAATTTAGACAACCTGGCTCCTGATTACTCTGGATGGCTTACACTTTAAAGAAACCTAAAAGAGAGATAAAGAATCATGCACATGCAGGGAAAAAATGCAAAGCACACCAAAGAGACAACTTATGGGGTCTTTAAACCCACCCTGCCCTAAGGTCTAGGATCACATCAAGTTTTCAAGGGCTTTCAGAATATCATCAGGGTGGAAACAGATGAGTCTCCGGCAGCGGTGGGTTGCTACCGGTATGGTACGGTTCTACGAACTGGTAGCGGCAGTGGCGGGAGGCTCCGCCCCCCCCGCCCCGGATGCTTCTGCACATGCAAACCGGTAGCGATGGGATTTAGAACCCATCACTGGTCTCCGGGGTGATGTAACAAACAAGGCATTCTTCTTTGAGTCCCATGGATGACACTGTTCAATCAAAGGGACTTGGAGAGCACACACTCTACCTGATCTTTCTGGATTAATAGCCGACAAGCCACTACTTATCTCCATTTTAACATTTGGGACTAGATATATTGTGACTTCATTCTCTTTGGGTCCTTATAATCATTTCTTTCAATGTTGTAATTATCGCCAGTGAGCAATATTAAAATCCTATGTTCTTTCAACCTCAGTTTAGAATACTCTATCCCAATTTAATATCCTTACCTATCATCCAAGACAGAATAGCCATACTGTCTGAGGTCTATTCGATCTGGAGTTAAATGCTAACTGCAATTTAAACAAATACTTCCATTCATGTTTTAATATAAAGACAATCCATCATTATTCCAACTAGTGAGAAATGCTGACACAACTGGAACATACATTTAGACTGTAATAACCATTGGTGTTTGGGACTTTTTAAATGTAGATGTTTTTCAAGAAATAAAGATTTAATGAAGAATGACATCACTTGAGTTTTGGCATTAATTGACATTCTGCTTTAAAATGGAATAGACTATTTCATTGTGTATTTTACCTCTTTCGCTGCAGATTACATTCCTTAAATTTTTTAAATACCTTTTCTCCCTATTTTTACCATAAACAAACAAATATTACCTAAAGCAGTTAACAACAAGACCGGGTAATGGCTAAGAGCAGAAAAGTTGAAGAGTCAGAGGAGCTAATTCTGGCTGCACAAGACCAAACTTTAAGAACAAATGCATACAAGGCCACAATTGGGACGACAGCAAGAGACAACAAATGCCGCCTCTACAAAGAAGCTGAAGCAGGGGTGAAATGCTCCCAGTTCGGGCGTGCCTGCCGGTGGTCGGAGAGCCGGTAGCGACGGCAGCGCGAGGCTTCGCCCACCCGCCCGGACGCCGCCATTTGGGTTTTTCTACCCTCTGTGCATGCGCAGAAAGCTTTGCACATGCGCAGAGGGTAAAAAAACCTGTTGTGGCTTGCCCGAGTCCCGCGCAGCTGCTCATGGATCCGGAAGACCAAGAACCGACCATGGGGTGGCAATATCATTCTGTATCTCCGGCACCTGAGTCCAAGACTGAGGAGGACGCAGGGCCAGAGGACGATAATCAACCAGGGCCTTCTGCACCTCCCCAGCAGGAGTTGAGTGACTCAAGTGGAGAGGAGGAGCTTCTGATTGATGCTAGGGCACGCAGGGCAGCTAGCCGGCAAGAGTGGCTCTGTAGGAGGAGGTCTCCTCACATGTAAACCTGCAGGCAGATGGGCCACCCCCAAGACTATTAAAGGTTTCTTCAAAGCTGAAACCCTTGCTGGAGACAACGCAAGTATTTTCCTGGCTGATGTCAGAACTTTGGTTATCTCAGTTGGAATAACTTCAGTCCGGGCTCTTGGCCAACTCCAGTAAGTGAAGATAATTCTGGACTTAATGACCTGTTTGCATTTTTGTCTTTTGAAACCTGGCCAAAATGTTCTGTAATTTTCAACAAGAACTATGTTGAAAAACCTGTAACAAACTTACTACTAAGCTGCATTATTAGTGGTAAAGTCTTCTTTGTTTTTACAGTATGTGTGTGTCCTTTCCTGGGGGCTTGCCGTGCTGGGTCACAACAAAACCCAAATGGCGGCATCCGGGCAGGTGGCCGAAGCCTCGCGCTGCCGTCGCTACTGGCTCTCCGACCACCGGCAGGCACGCCCGAACCGGGAGCATTTCACCCCTGAGCTGAAGAAACAGTAGATCACCAGGTTAACTGCTGCAAGAACGCACAGTCTGACTACAAACAGCAGCATGACACAGAAAGAACAATGGTGCATTGGAATTGGAATATCTGCAAGAACTACCACTTCCTCCAAGCAATAATTGGTGGGACCACAAAATAGACAAAGTAATAGAAAATGAAGAAGCTAAAGTGCTCTGGGACTTTAGAATTCTGACAGGCAAGCACCTGACACAACATATCCCAGGCTTAACAATTGTTGATAAGAAAGATTTTTAAAAAATCTGGATGTTGGAAGTGGCAGTTCCTGGGGCCAGCAAAAGAGAAGAGAAAGAACTGGAGAGAATGAGAAAATACAAAGACCTGCAAATAGAAGTAGAACGATTGTGGCAAAAGAAAGCAAAGATGGTACCCATATTAATAGGTGCCTTGGATGCAATCGAGAAACATCTGAAGCATCACTTGAACATCATCTGTATTGACAAAATCACTCATCAGTCAATTGCAAAAGGCAACTTTACTTGGACTCGCGTACTTCCTGCAACAATACCTTTAATACCATCAAACATCATCATCTACCTATCCCAGGTCCTTTCTACAATTCATTTGCATACCTTCCATTGTACTTTTGTTATGTCTTAATTTGATGATACTTACAAAACTTATTTAAAAGGGATATAATTAGTATATATGCATGTATTTGTGTGTGTGTGTATGTATGTGTATGTATGTATGTATATGTGTGTATGTATGTGTGTATGTATGTGTGTGTGTGTGTGTGTGTGTGTGTGTGTGTGTGTGTGTGTGTGTGTGTATGTATGTATACCCTGTTACACACACACACACACACACAGTAATCACTGTAGTGGAATTGGTGGTATATGTACAGTATACATATACATACACATACATACATACATAAATAAATACATACATACATACCTACATGATAGATAGATAGATAGATAGATAGATAGATAGATAGATGTATTTATTTATTAGATTTTTATCCCACCTTTATTACTTTATAAGCAACTCAAGGCTGACAACATATATAATACTCCTTCTCCACCTATTGTCATAAGATTATTTATATTTCACATTTCTAGACCATCCATCTCTCTCAAAGAGATGCCGGTAACACTCATTCTTTGAATTCAAATGCAAATAATCAAAGTTCATTTCATGTTTGAGCTCTCTACAAATACAAAAATCCTTGAAGAGATGAATGAACTTCAAAAATTTTCCTCAAAAAAAGGAGTCAGCACTGTGAGTCACTGATTTGTGATCAAACATCAGTGTGGAAGAACTGAGTTACTTGAAAGAAGGGCTAGGTATTTCCCAATCAAGACAGTTAGCTGGTTTTGAAGAAAAACTCGTGTGTCAACCCCACTCGGTTGAGCTAGAAGCATAGATGGGCTACAGGAGAGGTCTCCAACCTTGGCAACTTTAGGGCTGGCGGACTTCAACTCCCAGAATTGCTGGCTGGGGAATTCTGGGAGTTGAAGCCCTCCAGGCTTAAACTTGCCAAGATTGGAGACCCCTGGGATAGAGTAATAAAAGCTTGTCAGTATGATTGTGTTGTACATCTCCCTCCAGAGAAGTGGCCATTTATTTGCCTGAATTACTTCTGAATGTTTCTCCAGACTTAAAAAATATTTCAGCCCTTTCAGCCTAAGTAATAGTTCCTGCATATTTCCACCAAAGTCCTCTTCCTTACTCTCATAGATATTATAGGTTTAGGTAAGCCTAACAGTCTAGAGACAGGGAAAAAAAAACCGCACAGTAATACTAGGTTTAAATGCAGTTTAATGTTACAGAGTGGTAATGACTACCATCACATCATCATACACCAATGAGGATATTAATGAAATGAAGGTTAAACAAAGAAACAAAATATATATTTGGGGAGAAAGAGAACTTGAAGAGCAGGAAACAAGGATGTAGTTTTCTAAATTCCCTCGATAGAAAAAGCAAAGGCACTTCTTGGACAACTACTCAAAAGAGCCATCTTTAATATTAAAGGAGCTACAATGGTTTTGTAACTTGAAGAAATGGACTACTTTTCATAATCCAATTACAGTACAGACAAATCTGCTGTCCATGTCAATTTCCACATATTGAAATCATTTGATTAACATGGCTATTTTATTTTCTACACACAGTAGAAAATAAAAAAACAATGAGGGTTTCATGAGAGAACATTATAATCTCTTGATTTAGCTTCTTAAGAAGGAATATGGAAGAAATGGTCATGAAAGAGCAGCTGAATTAGGTTTCAGTAATGGTAAAGATTAGGCTTGGGAGGACCAAGGAACCCAGATAGTCATCATCTCTCTGCCAAACTTATCTCACAGGAACGTTGTGGATAAAAATGGAATGCTGGAATTACTGAAGAATAGGTGGGATATAAATTTAATGAATAAATAAATGTTAAATATAATTACTAAGAAGTAAAATTAATATAGTAGCCAGTGAAAAATCATCAGAATTTAGTATGCAGGATCATACTAGATAGATACTAAAAATAAAATATATTTATGCTATTATCCACATTAGACATTTTAATATTTGTAGAGTAAGGTCAGAGAAAGAACAAGATTCAGGAATAGTTCAACTTTCCGATGAACCCTTGGATCATAAAGAAGACTGAATTATTATTTTTTAAAAAGAAAGGTAACATATTACGGTAAGAATGTTAATGTTGTCACTCATTGGCCATTGAGAAAATTATACTACTGGTTATTGCTATATCAAGATGACCCATTTGGACTTTGCAAACAGAGCTCCATATACAAGGCTGGGTCAGAAAAGAAGGGTCTGATAACTGATAACATTTGAGAGACCGATTAAATACAGCTGAGCTTCTAAAGGAGAAAAGCCAAGCTTCACTGGGCAAAAAAGTATTTGTTGTGAAGTAAACCCAAGGGTATACACTCAGTGGAACAGCTCTGCCAGTTTGTGTTCAAATGAAACCTTCCAAAATATGATTAAATGGCCTTTAGATCACAACATCAATGAAAGACAAGATTATCAAGGAATGTCTACTCTGCTGATCTCTCCATCCCCTTAATTTATCTGCTTTCCTCCAAAGAGTTCAAAGGCAGTATATGCTATCTCCATCACATTTTTATCCATAAATAATCTATAGTGTAAAAAAAATTAGTCCAAAAGATACTAGGTTTCAAAAATGCTTATTAAGTTTCTTAGTCAGGCATGGATTTGGCCATCTAAGCATGAGGGAGAAATAAATCAACGAAGTTCAGTTATATTTTGTAATTGAATTTGGGAAGCAGATTTTAATTCTTTGTGATTCATTTTTCTATGATGTGCTAAAAGAATTTCTATTTAGGAAACTTCCTATATTTCAGCTTCTTTTATAGGAAGTTTGGAAATTGCCACTCTATGGTTGACTACACATCAGTCTGAAATCCAAAAAAGTAAAAATATATATTTAGGGGAAAATATATATTTAAAGGATTTGTTTTAGCATTCTAAAGTTATGCAGTTTGGAGTGGCAGAGATTAACCATCAAATGCCATTCTTTCAAAGATGCTTTCAATATCAATTAAATCAGGATAAATAGTAATGATGGATTGAAACCCTCCCAAATCCATTCCCTGAGAATAGCTAAACATAATTAAAAGTTTGCAAAGGTTACAACATAAATACTATATATCTCATATCCAGCAGCATCTCTTGTGTCACTAAAACTTATATTTATCTAGAATATAACGTAGCAGGATTGTCTAAGAATTATTTAAAAGCTTAAGAATACCATTTTTTGTATTTCTACTAACAGTAAGTGATGCTATCATGAAGCATCTTGTTAAATATCTCATACATGAAGAGGCGAATTCAAAAACAAAAGTTATATGCAATTTATCACAATATTAGCCTTCTGTACCACTTTTTTTTTGCACACTCCATTAATATAACAGAATATATTTTTCTCTCTAAAAGAGACACACATTTCTCTCTAAAAGAAAATATTTGCTGGTTGACAGTGCTCCAGACAATGCTGAGATTTCTCAATGTTGATGAATAAAATAAGTTTCTCTGAATGCCCGTTGGCCATTGCCAACCCACATAAAATGAAGAGGAAAGTGATGCAAGGCTTACTCTCGGTTTATAAAATAGCAGTGTGCTTCCAAAAGGCCTAGCCAGGGGTTTAACAACCCCCACCCCCTCGAACATTTCTTCATTTATACTTCACTTTCAGTGGGGCCTTTTAAAAACAGGTCACCAGCAACTCCTCTTTAAACTATTCCTAGTAACTTACTTGGGTAGCTTTACTACATACCAGAAGCAATGGCAATGAACTCCTGGATACAATCTAATGAAAGCTTCCCAACATGTTCCAGGGAAGCTGTTTTAATAAACCAATTCAGCCGTCCTACTTTCTGTAGCAGCAAGTCCTTTTCCCAGCAAGGCCAGCTTCCCATAAGCTTGCTCGCACCCGTTGCCTTACATTAACTGGAAGCTTGTATGTTGTAGTATCTCAGTCTCTAAGCCATCCTTTGCCTAGCCTCTCTGAATGCCGATGCCCAAAACACCCGTTTCTTACCTTGTCAAACACCGCATAAACTTAACCACCCAAACTTTTGCCCGACAACAGCAGCAAGGAACGAAGACTTCCTACACAAGCCTATATACGTTAACGCTATCAAGCACGCAGGCAAACATGCTTATCTGTAGGCTCTTATAGCCGAGACTCTTCCTGTATCGCATCCCAGAAGGGGCGGAGCCGAGAACACGAGCGAAAAAGCCCAAACGCACCTTTGGGAGAAGGTGAAGAAAGAAACGTTCACGCCGTGGGGAAAAACAGGAGAATGACCTTCTCGTCCAACCTCTAAAAACTGGTTCGATCGCCTGGATATTTGATGGCGAGTCCTCTGGAGTTCAGCCTTTCTAAAAGAAGGTAGAATGCCTATGGAAACAACGGCTAAGGTTCCTCAAGAACTCGAAGACATAAAGTGGTTGCAGGATTATGTCTTAGCGTGGGAACTCAGCTACCACACCGCTAAGGGAAACACACAGCTAACAGTAATTAAGACTTACACCCGGCTGATTAGAGTAGTAAAACACCAATCTCCGCTTACTCAAGAGAAAACACTGAATTCCCTGGATATTGCTTGTAAATAAGATCGGATTGCACGTTAGATTTTAGACACTGCCTCTCTTTTGCTGAAAAGTCTAATGGGACGATGTTGAAAACAAAAAGGAACATGTCAGAGCAGTAACCTTGGATTATGTTGAGAGGGAATGATATGGAGATGGTTAAACAGATGACTAACAAATACAGTTGTGAATATGTTGCTGACTTCAAAGAGATTGCTATAGAAAATTGATGGCAATATTTTGGATCTCAAGAAGAACAAATCATTCTCTACTAAATGAAGTAAAATCAGGATGCTCACCAGAAGTACTAATTGTGAGCCAAATTGATGCATGGTGGGAAAGTATCCATTTTTCTTCATTCAGCCTTTCCGATGATTAAACCACAATATGGTACAAACCAAGCTGTAAGCCAACATTTACAAATCAGATTGGTTAGAGTGAGACAATTACATTTGAACTTTTACCAGTTCTATTAACTGGTCAGAGTCTGGTTTCTTTGCTTTGGGGCAGTCACTCACTCACTCACTCACTCACTCACTCAGTCCCAACCCACCTTCTAGGGTTGTTGTGGGGAAAATATAAAAAGGAAGGAGCATTATGTTTGTCTGCCACCTTGAGTTACTTATAAAGTAATAAAAATGAAATAAAGATCTAATAAATATTTTTACACCAGTCAGAATGTCCAATCAGCCAACTGATTACATAAAGCCAATATTTGATTATAAGTGAGGTTCACACAATCCACCTAGCTAAGTCTAATTTTTTTAAAAAAATCCATCCATGTAGCATCACATGCAGGAAGCAGAAGTGAATTTGTGGTGACAATCCAGCAAAGCCAGTTTTACAGTGCCATTTTTTAAGTCAGTTGTGTTTTGAGACAACACAAACCGGATAGAGAATAGTTTAGTATCTCTCCACTATCTTTTTGTGCCCATTTAACCACCACCTCACGCACCCATATATATTAGAGTAAGAAAAAGTGCAACTAGAACAGCCCCATCTCTAAGCTCCATTCTCTAATAACTGGCAAGAAATCTTTAATAGTTCTTATGTGTGTTCAGTTGAGTTCGATCTTTATCTTTCACCAGCAATACTCTAGGCATCTCTTGAGTCACTCCATCTCTCCGAGTTCCTCCGATAACCCTAGGAAAAAACAAGATCCAAGGTTGAGAGAGGGGGCACAATCCTATCCAGGACCTCAGTTGCTCTCTTACTCCAGGTGGGGACTAGGTTCTTGGCAGGACTACGCAGCAGATCCTCGGTTATAGCCCCCAGCTCCCTCTGAAACCCATCAGGGTCCATCAGTTGCCAGGGATGAACTGATCTAATAAGTTCCACATCCCTGCAGAGGGATACAGCCTTAGAGAAATTCATAGTTACCAGACTGTAAGCTGATCATGACAGTGGGACCAAAGATAGACCCACTGATTCCACATCACAAAGGCACAGTTCCAACAAGAACACCAAATTGAGTGTGTGACCAATATTCCTAGTCGGGTCCTGGATATCTTGGGACGGGCCCATTGATGTCATTCCATGAACTCCTGAGCTATCTCTGATCCCAACTCCCACAGAAGGCAGGTTGAAGTCCCCCAGAATCATAAGACTGGGGAACTCCACCACCACCCCTGCAACTTGGTTCAGGAGCTTGGGCAGGGAAACTGCTAGGTAGCAGTGAGACTAATACAATAGCAGCAATCCTTAGAGACCACTCCAAGAAAAAAGGGTCTCACAATGAGCATTTGTGGAGCTGTGCCCCTGGTAACAGAGACTCTCGGATAGCAACAGTCACATTACCTCCCCTGCCCTGCAGTCTAGGCTGGTGCACACCCCTGATACCTGACTGGGCATATTTCTGAGAGAGGAAATCTTCCTTCTGGCCCCAGCCTCTGTGATGCATGCCAAGTCAGCCTTCTTCGTGGTGATCCAATCAATAATGAGAGATGCCTTATTGCAGACCAAACTGGGTTTAAGAGCAACAGCCTAAGATCTGAGCCACTATTGATCTACTGACCAGGGAAAGAGGTTTAGCTCAGGGGCCCGGAATGCACAACCAATACAAAACAGTGAGGCCCCCTCCCTTATTACATGAACTTGGGGATAACCCTGTCCATTTAAGACAAGTTCACTGATACTGAATAACAATCTCCTCCTTCTACTGGAGAAGTTGCAGATTGGGTACCATGTAATTTCTACCTGACCGTCTTTTCAATTATGTCATCCAGAAGCCCAGAACTTAATTACAATTCATGACTTTACTTATTCGTTGTACTAATCTATCTAATTATCTCTGGGCATAATGAGACAACTTGGTATATAAAGAACTGCAATTATTCTTTGTAGTAATTTATTTTGTTATTATACAGAGGGGTGGGGGGGATTCTATTCCAGAATTCCTAAATCAAATAATCTTTTGAAGAGCAATCAACCTCTGCCAAGCTGATGAACTGAACATTCTAGGATCTGGAACCCCAGCTTGATCAAGCTTTCAGTTATTAACCTTATATTACAGATTGATTTTTCATAGTCAAGTGAGTTTGATCATGTTTGGAACAGATTCTTGCTCCAATAATAATCATTTGACATGTAGATGCAATCTCCCAAACATCTCTTTAAGGACATAGTTATGTTATCAACCAGTTGTTGTAAAGTGGCTTGATTCAAGTTAAATGGAATCTGCAGGGAGAAAAAATGGCTATAGTCTAGCTTAATTCAATAAATGGACAGGAAATACATTACAGGTAGTTCTCGACCTACAACAGTTCGTTTAGTGACCGTTCAAAGTTACAACAGCACTGAAAAAGTTACTTATGACCATTTTTCACACTTATGACCATTGCAGCATTCCCATGGTCACGTGACTTACATTCGGATGCTTGACAACTGGTTCATATTTATGACGGTTGCAGTGTCCCAGGGTCATGAAACCATCTTTTGCAACCTTCTAACAAGCAAACTCAATGGGGAAGGCAGATTCACTTAACAACTGTGTTACTAATTTAGCATCTTCAATGATGCTAAACATCATGCTAACAAATGTGGCAAGAAAAGTCGTAAAATGGGACAAAACTCACTTAACAAATTTCTCACAAATAAAATAAAATGCTAACATTTATATACTATATTAGTGTTTATTCTTGTAGAAAGTAATGAGATCTTCTGTCTTCCTCTTACAACTAAGATTGTTTTTAAGAAATCTCTGTTGCCATTAATATTGTGTAATTTCTGTAGAGCTGTGTCTAATGCACAACCTGAAAGAAAATGCTGTCTGAGCTATTAGCTATATGATTGCTATAAAAGTGTAGCATAAAGTATTTTCATTTCAGAAGTATTACAGCATCCTGTTAATTGATCTAAAAATAATGCCAACAGTAGCAAGCTTAGGTGAGGAAAAAAGAGAGATAGGAAAGCAAACATATTTTGAATTAAAGTAGGTTTTCATTTAATAATTTTTTTAAAATGTTCAGAATGGTGACAATATAACTAGTGCATAGAAAAGATATATTTTTCCTGATGATGGGACAGAGCTGTGAACTCAATGGTCTCCTCAAGTGTCAACTTAAACAGACAATTAACTTGCACGAACAACAGCGGTGGGTTGCTCCCGGTTCGGCCCGGTTCTTAGAACTGGTAGCGGCGGCGGCATGCACAGAAGTGTTGCGCTTGCGCGTGCGCGAACCGGTAGTAAAGGGTTTTAGAACCCATTACTGGCGAACAACATATGTTTTAAAATATAATCAGTGCTAAACATTTTTGAGATAGTTACAATTATATTGCAATTTATAAAGTAGGAGAGAACGTAGGCATTTATCTTCTTTTATAGTAAGATGTCTAACAATAAAAAATAAACTGGTTAAATATGTCTATGCTTAGCTTAAAAATAAATATCTATTCCTAATTATTATATACTTGATTAATACAATATAAGTAGGGCTGGGCAGTACTGTGGATTCATTTTCAGAAATGTGCTTTAGCGAGTCCAGGAATCATGAATTTGATATTTAACCCATCACTATTGATAGGCGCAATTTGCTTAGCAGTCTCTGGCTTAAACCACTAGGTTAAAAAAAAAATAAACAAACACTGCAAATGTGTTTGGGATCTTCAAGAAAAAAAATCAGTGAATGTTTAAGGGCTGCTTCCCGGCCAATGATTCTTTTTTTTTCATTCCTTTCTCATTTCTGGATGAGCTTACTGTCACTTCCAGTTGTTTAAAGATTTGCTTTTATGTTTTTCTATGGAAAGACCACAAGATGGCACTATATGTAAGAATCCTCCCTCTCTCTCTCTCTCTCTCTCTCTCTCTCTCTCTCTCTCTCTCTCTCTCTCTCTCTCACACACACACACACACACACACACACAAAATTTTGGGTTTTTTGCAAAAGCAAAGATTAAGGACGTTTTTATTCATTATATCTTTATCTAACCCTTCTTCTGAGGGAGTCAGGTAGTGTTAGCTTCTCCCACTGGCAACCTAAAACATACTATTTACTTAGTTCTTTTTAACTTCTATCCCACTTTTTTTTCAGGCACTCAGGCTAGTCCTCCCTCCTCCTATTTTTCCCTATAACAGCAACCTTGTAAGATAGATTAGGCAGTGAGTGGCCCAAAGCCACTCAATGAATTTCTAAAGGTGGACTTCAGAAGCCTCAAGAATAGTCAAGTTATTTTAGCAATAGAGGTTAAATACACACACACATACAAGTTCTTTATTGGCAGTCTGAATACAACTATAAATTACATTGAACAATAATTGCCTGCTTCACAACACTGAGAAACATGTGGCTAAAACTGACAGCTTTTCAAAGTTGTTTGTATTTAACACTAGCATAACAGACTGGGTAGACAAACATATTGTCTTACCATGGTGAGATCTTTTCCACTGAAATTGTTGTCATTTATATGCAAATATGTTACCTCCCTCTCTTGGGATATTTCTTACTTGTGGCAGAAGTAAGGTGGCTTTTGAAGACAATTCATATCTATCCCATTGTTAGCTGATCATCTTCTTTTTTAAGCCAACTGCTTAGTTGCTTGCAACACACTAAACCAGGAATTAAACATGCAGAGTGAGTTTGCATAATGCACTGAACAACAATTTAACCACCCATTAATTAGCAAATTATGATGCAATCCCAGTGGGTTTTGAAGCAGCTCAGTCTTCCAGAGAGATATGCCAACACTGGACCAACAATCTGACCAATTGCATTTTCTTCTGCAAAATTATAAAAAGCATCCAGCTGTAAATAGAAATGGTATTTTATTGCACAATGTCAAGAGGATATAGAAAAATAACTGACACGCTATTTAGATACATGCATTAATATTAAAATACTAAAACAGTACCCCAAGTTATTTCAATGTTTGGAATGTGATCATTCTGAAGAATTTATGTCACTCTTTTCTCTTCTGCTTATTACCCGGTTTTCTTGCAAGTCCTACTGTTAGAGGAGATAAGGGAGGGAATGATACAGTGATACAGATTTTACATGAATTCTACTTCAAAATTATAGTTCTATCATTTTAAAAAAAAATTAAAATTCACATACTAGTACATATTGCTTGCCTAAAACTGTGGGGGAAATTCCCTCACTGATTTTGCTTGTTGGAAGCTGCCCGGGAAGTTTGCAAATGGCAAATCACATGACTCTGGCACACTGCAATTGTGTTTCCCCTTAAGAGTACCAGCAGAGTTAGTTTTCATGTGGCTACAAACTGACATGTTTCAAAACCATTTGGTTGTTGGCAGAGGTAGGGGATGGGACCACCCAGCCAGGCATACTGTACCTTCTAAGGCTGAGCCAGATATTCACTGCCTCTTCACTGTTCTTCCAGCTCAATCTGCTTTGGGCAATAGAAGAATCTGGCTCATCAATTGTTGGGCAGTTATTGGCTGGTATGTTCTGGAGGATGGTTAATCATGACTACCTATTGTATTTGGGGAACCATCCCATCCCCAAAGTGCTCATCTGAAAAATGGCAAGACTTAAATCTATTATTCATTCATTCATTCATTCATTCATTCATTCATTCATTCATTCATTCATTCATTCAATTTCTATAGCTGGCCAACTCAACCAAGTGACTCTGAGCAGCTTACAATTCTAAAATTATAAGACAGTTAAAACAATTAAAAAGAATAGACAATAAAAACATCCAGAAAATAAATACAAACAGCGGCCGAGATAATTAATCAACTAACCTTAAAGTCAAGAAACAGGGCCCTTAACATATTCTGAGCCCTAGGCCAAGGTACATAGCAAAGTTTTTAAAGCCTTATCTTTCAAAACATACCCGCCAGCTCCCAGACCATGCTCCCCATCAATTACATAGGTCTAATTAAATGCACAAACTCCTAATCCAACTTTATAGCTGATAAATGTGGCTGGAAGTTGACTAGCTGGTTCTGAAAGATGGCCAGACCTGCCTGCGTTTATTCTGTTCTGCTTTCTATAGGCAAAGGCTGGTTTAAATGGGCAAACCCCACTTCCTTGCCTACACAAAGACAAGGATCAACTACAGGAATTACTCAACTTATGACCATAATTGGATGAGAATTTCTGTTGTTAAGCAAGGAAGTTTTTAAGTTAATTTAATGTTTTTTGCTATATTTGTTAAGAAAATCACTGCAGCTGCTAGGTCAATCATGCAGTGATTAAGGCAATCCGACTTCCCCCATTGACTGCTTGTAAGAAGCCTGTTGGGAAATTGCAAATGGCGGTCACTGCAGCCATTGTAAATACATGCCAGTGGTCAAGCGGCTGATTTTTGATCACATGACTGTGGGGATGCTGCAATATTCCTAAGTGTGAGGACTGACTACAGGTAGTTCTCGACTTACGACCACAACTGAGCCCAAAGTTTCTGTTGTTAAGTGAAACATTTGTTAAGTGAGTTTTGCTCCATTTTACCACCTTTCTTGCCACACTTATTAAGTGAATCACTGCAGTTGTGAAGTTAGTAACACCGTTGCTAAGTGAATCTGGCTTCCCCATTGACTTTGCTTATCAGAAGGTCGCAAAAAATAATCACATGACCCGGGGACACAGCCACTGTCAAACATATGAGTATGTTGCCAAGTGTCTGGATTTTTATCACATGACCACGGGGATGCTGCAACAGTCGTGTGAAAAACGATCATGTCACTTTTTTCAGTGCCATTGTAACCTCAAACGTTCACTAAATGAACTGTTGTAAGTTGAGGAATACTTGCATAAGTCACTTTTTTCAGTGCCATTGTAACTTCGAACAGTGAATAAACAAATGGTTATAAGCTGAGGACTACCTGTAATAAACAGGCTTGCACAGGTGTGTAACTTTGGAAGAGTACTAAATCTGTATTTCAAAAATGCAGTTGCTCCATAAGGCCTGCACACCTGAAGTTACCACTATTCATCAGCAAGTCTGAGATAGGATATGGCTTAGAAGCAATAACAGCACATTTTAGGCTGGTATATATTTGCATAGGTTTAGGGACAGATGGAAAGCAATTTAACCATGGAAAAAAGCTCTTAAGACTGTACTTGACAAGTATGTTGAATCCTTGCCAAGGTTGAAGGCTCTTGAAGAGCCACATTACAGTTGTCCTTGCAGCTGTCCAGAAGGCAGGAGCTGGCAAGCAGCGGGACATTTGACTGTGTCACTTATCTGTCATTTCTTTCTGGTCAGTGCTAGGGATTGAGTCCATAGAAAAGACAAATTCAAGAGGGACTCACAAAGGGGATCCTGCCAAGGGATTCTCAGCACTTGGAATGAGAACTGAACTAGCCAGTTATGAAATATACAAAGACATTGTAAGGACAGATATGTACTAATAGGATAATGAGACATAGTCAAAGCTTTATTTTCTTTATTTTTTTCTCTTAAATCTAAAGATTTAGCCTTCAACAACTGCACTTTGCAGACACTTCTGCAGTTGGTACCTTCCAGGTTAGGCTTAGCTTCCAGCATTTTTTTCAACCAGCATGAACCTTGATGTGTGTATTATAGAAATTGTGACTCAACAAGCCTGAAAAGTTGAGGTTTAGGAGTCTACAAAGCATTTTGAATCTGAGCCACCTTTGCTAGTATAGGACAAAATGAGATTTTAAAATCATTTAGGAAATGTTTCAAGCTTGAGACAGAAAATTTCCCATTCCAAACCAGGTATTAATATTTTAAAACCATGCACATTCAAAACATTTTGTGCAGCATTATAAACTATGATACAGTCCCATTATCTTTACTGCAAAGACTCATTGTAGCCATGATCAGCCTATGAATTATATTCAGAGAAAGAATGAGCTAAATACTATTTTTTTCTTGGCCCATCCTCATTTTCTAACCATCCTGTTCTTTTAGCTAAAATTCAATAATCTTAATCAACTGGGGAAAAAAATGGTACTCTAATAGACATTCTTTATTATAATTCTTATAATTGTGCAGAAGTAAAATTGCACCAGGGTGGGATCAAAATTCCTGGTTCTCTGAGCATTTCAGTTTAAATCTGAAAACTCTTGAGAAATTTAATATGCCACATTTTCTTTAGGAGTAAATTGGTCTTGTCTTATAAAGATACTCACTTTGTATTAGATGTCAGTAAACATGCAGGACCAATTAAAATGTTATCTTACTTTCAGTGTTCTGGATTCGCTGTCATCTTCATGCCACCATATTATATTCCTGAAAATCCAGCTCATTCCTGTAATCTGAGAATCTGTGTGAGTGTGTTTTTTACAGTTGTGACCATTGAAAATAGCCTGACCTTCAATTGCTGCAGGCCTGACCTTTTCTGAGGCCCATAGTTAAATATATTTCTGTAAGCTGCTGGCCTGTTTGTCTTACAGTGGTGGCGAAAGTATTAGGAACCAAGGATGCAAAACTCAGAAATTAAGCAAAGTGCAAGGTCCATGTCCTGAGACAGTAACTACTGCAGCAATTTAAAATTAACGTGGTAAAAATAAGGGTTTTTTTAGGCTCCCCCCCCCCCCCGTCCATTCATTTCAGTTAAGTAAAAATCTACGGTAATTCTCAGAAATTCTTTAAATTTGCTGGCTGACTATTCTGAATAAATACCTTCAATTCTGTCTTAAAATTCTGTTTTCTACTTTTCCTCCAGGAGCAAAAGCTGCCATACAAGGCCTTTCCTAGCCTCCCTTTCATTCTTACAGAAATCCTGTGGGTTAGGTTAGTTAGGCTGATATTGAGGGGGAAAATGATTAATCAAAATGGATGTGTGGTAGTGTGGTTATGGCTAAAAAGCAGGGGACTGAATTCTAGTCCTGCCTTAGGCATAAAAGCTGTCTGGGTGACTTTGGGCCAGGCCAACTCACCCTACAGGGTTGTTGTTATGTGGAAAATAGGAGAAAGAAGGAGTATTAGGTATGTTTTTGAGTTATTTGTAAAAATAAGAAAAGTGGGATATAAATAAATAAAATAAACCCAGCTGTTAAATATTTTAAATAACACAGTATGCTGTACCTGCACTATGAAGTAAACCAATATTGTAGTTCGGGATTTGTAGGCCAGCCAGGTTCTCTTTCATGATATCCCGTTTTGTTTCTCTCCTGCCTTCCTACCCACCCCCCTCCAATATTCTCTGGGCACATTTAATACTCAAGATACACACAGTTCTTTAGGCTGTTATGGTTCCCCCTGATATATTTTTTTTAAATTAGTGTCTTCAATCAATCTCTGCATTTGCCCAAGGGTTTTCAAACCTTTCCAGGCCATGGAACCAGCTGGTTAAAAAAAAAAACCCCAATCAAAAGGCAAATCTCTAGTGATAAGTGATATGTTCCGGTTAACATTTTCTTTTGCATTCTGTCTTTAATGGCATTCCAAGATTTTTAGAATGGTTGTTTGTAAATTAACACAGCACTTCTGTTTTTCACATTAAAAATAATTTGATTGTGTATTTGTATTTAGGCAAGGCTCCCCTTTGGGAAGATTGTCCCAAAATGGTTGTTCCTACCCCCCAATGTGTTAGAACTATAAAATGTGATGGATGGGAATCTTGGGAGCTGTAGTGTTCAGTACATACCGGTATTAGAAATGCCTAAGTGTGTATTTAGATGAGATTTTCTCTACATTCTCCTACGTACTAGCTGGGGAATTCTGGGAATTGAAGTCCACAGTTCTTAAAGTTTCCATATTTGAGAAACATTTTACATCATGCCTGAAGCTCAGAGCTAATTTCTCTCCTGGTGAGCAGATGAGAGATTGGCCCCCATTAGAATAAGTGTGATTCTTATTGCAATTATTCTAAGATGCTGTATGTGATCAATACACAGCCATAAGTCTGGCTTTTGTTGTGCATGTTAATTAAGCCTCTATTTCTGAGGTGCATTCTTTGTTAAATTACCTTCATCTAGCGTATCTTAATTTCATGTCAACTTTGGAGACTATGATCTAAATAAATAAAACTAGTATTCTTTGGAAGAAGTCCACCCTTACATTGCTGCGCACATAATTTAAAAATCCCTAATAAATGACTAAATAATCAGAAGAGAATACATCCTGCTCACATTGAAGTTATGTGCAACTGAACACCAGAAGTTTTAAAGAACAAATGTTAACCAAACTTAGCCAAGAAATTACAGCCTTTGACAAATAGTCATTATAAAACTGATGCTCTGAGAAAAGGAATTTGGATACAAATTCCTTTTCTCAGAGCATCAGTTTTATAATACTATTTGCTGCTGGAGGGACAGGTTTATCAGGAAGAATGCCCTGGTTTTATTAACACCCTACCGCCAAGGTTTACAGAATAAACTCCAACTGACCGGGCTCATGCAGTGTTAGCATTATAAGTTAACATGATAAACCACAATGGCTATGTTTCATAGGACAAGCTGAGCCCAAAACAACGTGATGGCTTAGTGGCCAAGCATTTAAGTCACTATCATTTCAGCTGGGCAACCTGTAGTCCTCTCAATGTTTACGAACTACAACTCCCGGCATTCCTGCCGAGGAGTCACTCTATCTATCGCCATCGCGGGGGAGGGGGGGGAATGATAGCTCAAGCTCTCTCCTCCGGGCTCGCGACTCTTGACACTGGTTGAGTTCGAGAATACACGTGTCTAAGTGTCCTGGAAAGAGACGTGCTTTTGCTGAGGAGCCTCTTGCAAGCGTTCAAGTGTTGCATTCCGGAGCGAAAGCAAACGACTTCTCTAATTCATTGTGCAACATCTTCCCAGCAAGACTTCCTTTCGGCTCGCAATTTCCCTTGCCTGCCTTAACCAAAGCTTGGCGCCCTGCCTGTGTTTTCGCTCTCCCCTCTCAGTTCTGCAGCAACAGCGGCGGCGGCGGCAGCTCTCGGTCTACGGCTGCAGCGTCGCGCAGGCTGTGGAAGGAGGAGGAGGAGGAGGGAACCAAAGAGAGGCTTTTACCGGGCCTGCGCCCCACAGCCAGGACCGTCCTTGCGCCTCAAGCCGTGTTTCTTCCTGCAAAGCCTTCAGGCGTCAGGCGGAGCTCTCGGGTTGCCCAATCCAGTTCCTCCCTCCGCAGTTTTGAACCTCTTCCCTTCTATAGTTCTGTCCTTTCCTTCTCTTCCTCTCTCTCTGCCTGGAGCCCTCCCGCCAAGGCCCAGCTCCGCTTGTGTGCCAACAACACCCGAGCCGCCTTTGCCCACTGCGGGCGTCCCGGGGTGAGTGAATCAAGGGCGGCCAGGCTTCGCCCTGTATTTATAGACAACAGCGGTCGGGGATAATGGGGGCGAGAGGGGAGGGGGGCTGGGTTGCACCCTGGCGCCAGGACAGGTCGCATTGTTCAGACGGAGAGTGACAGGTGCCAGCCCCTCCGGTCCCAAAGGGAGAGCGCCCTCTCCCAGGGCTCCGGCTGCAGACCCGCCGAATTCGGGGGTCTTGCCTGCAGCCGCGATAAAGTTGCTGGGAGGAGAAAGTTTGGGCGCCCCTAAGCGTGTCCCCCCCCCTCCCCTCCGCCATCCTTCTTCAGCTCTTGACAAGTTTTATGTGGACTGAGGAAGGACGAAATGTAAGTGTGGGTCTGTCACGGTGGCTTTCAAGGTGACCCGTGGCTCGAACCCATCTCTTTGTTTCTCAGCCTGGAGAAAAGGGGGGGGGAAACAACAACCCAGCTCTCTGTGTATTTAACCTTTGGTTTGTGTATCTGGTTCTTCTCCCTGTTAGGGATCGCTTCAGCCTTTCTGAAGTTAGTTTCTGCGGCTGCCTACAAGAGTGGAAAAGTCTGGGCAGTGAAGATGAGCCATGGTAAGCACACCCGGTTACGTCTTCTCAACGACATGGAGAAGCTGGACAAAACCCTGTTCCGGCTCGAACAAGGTCAGTATCCCTAAGCAGCTGCCTGCATCTTTTCTTTTTGTTGAGCAAGTCTACTGGGGTCCTCGTTGTCCTTTTTTGCAATAAGGAAATGCAAATGGTTGCTATATCTCAGTTGGTTTATGTTCTCTGCACATCAAGTTTTAGAAGGATCCCAGCATGAACACAGTAAAAGCCTGCATTTTAATACTTGGAGGGGCTGAGAAAAGAAATTGTATGCATCTAATTGTAAGAGGTATACAGTCTTATGAAGAAAAAGATAGATGCCTTTTGAGGAAAGATTTCAAGAAACAGAAAGAGGTGCCACCACTTGTTGAGGCATAACTGGTGGAACTATTTTAAGAGAGGAGTCTTTGGCCAGCTGCATAATGCATGAAAGCATGCATAGTGGAAAATAAGAGTAGGTGAATTCAATGGGATACGTTTCCCTTTTCAAACAATTATCATATAATAAACTAACTACTATTTGCCTTATTGAAGGCAGTAGATATGGTATTGCAAATAAATTCACTGATAGAAAATTACTGTTCTCTAAAGCTTCCAGTTATTGTGGAGTCATTTTGCTGAGCGATTAGGCTTCATTAATAAATCTGTCATACATTTGCAGATACTTAAGCTAAAGTACAAATCAATCTAAGAGCTTCCTTCCAAGTAAATGGTTTTAAGATTGATGGGCCATCTTTTACAGCAAGAAGAACATTCTGTTCTTTTATATATTATCTACAAATCATTTGGGGAAAATATTTGGATTATACTGTTTTTAGTATAAAGAGTTAATTTCAAACAGACCTTTCTATAGTAAGAAGAAGAACGGATGCCTGGTATTTCAGAGTTTATTAAATTTCATTACAGATAAAATTTTATTTAAAAAATGCAAAGAATAAAAGAAAAAAGGCAACTTTGAATGTGATGCTACAGTGAAAAGCTGTGATATTTATCCTTAAACCCTATTCCTCAATATGGAGCCCTTTTAAATGTTTTCCTAACTCTACTTGAGCCAAGTTGGCAGCTCTCCAAAAGAGAGATACTGATTTCACAGTGCAGCCCATGAAGCTAAACTTCAGTCACATAGTTGGATTGCTTTAAATGTTATTCTAAGTACATAGGAGCTATTTGCAGGAAAATGGCTCCTGTGGATCTATATAGTATCTTATCAACTCTGTCACTTCTGAAATAAAACATTCATATTTCTTTTATTTATGGACCAGAAAGTTGCTAAAATTATATGTTGGTATTACTGTCTGAGAAAACAAGTTTTTAAACTATGCTTTTATTTGCAACATTTTAAATGAAGTTAATGTGTTTACTTTCTATAACTGTTAGAGCAATGATTCTGAGGTAACTTCTAGTGATGTAAACCTAAGAAATTATAAAACTTAGACCTATTTGTGAATCTTTTCCTGAAATCAGAAAGATCTGAATACTCAAAACAAATGCATTTTGTTTCAAAAATTAGGAATCTGCTATTCTGTGATCCTGAATGATTATGATATTATTATTGTCACATGCATAAAATTATTGCTTCCTGACAGAAGGAAGTTACGAAGGATATGTAGCTGATTTGAATAATACAGTTTTTAAATCGACACACTTTCTGGGAAATAAGTTATTATGCAAGTATCTTTGTAGTCCAGTCTATGTTTAGCAGATGCGATAAATACAGACCAGTCAAACTTTAGCAAAGCATATTTTGATCTTTAAGTGTATTTATTTTAATAGTTGGCTAGTAGGCCTGTTAAAATGTCCTCAACACAGTTTTCTGGGGTTGGGAAAAATGAGGAAGTGTATCTAACTGGCTAATGGAGGGTGATGAAAAATATGTCCTCTTATTCATAGCCTGCCTCTTACTGTCACTTTTCCTGGGATGGCAGGCAAGGGGAAGAGGAGATATTGTTTGTATAGAGAATGGTAGAAGCCCCTCAGATTGCTACACAAGAATGGGATTGTGCCTCCTTGGCTGGTGGGGTAGGGGGACAATGGGAGGAAATCCGAGGGACCACAAGTGTTTATTTGGAGTAGGTGCTGAGCTAAAAGTTCTGTTTCAAATTACAGAGCCCCTGGCAATTTGTACAGCATTGTGGGGACACAAATGTGGCACTGAACCCAGATTGGCCCAGCCTTGTGATAGAGATCCAAGACGAGGCTTTTTCTAATAAATGTCTGTCTTGCTTTCTTCAGGTTATGAGCTGCAATTCCGCTTGGGCCCTACTTTGCAAGGCAAGCATGTTACAGTGTATACAAACTACCCAGCTCCTGGAGAATTGTTTGATCGCCACAAGTTCAGATGCTTAACTTGGCACAACCCAACAGGAAAAGAAGATGATTCTGACAAATATTGTAAATTAGAACTCCAGATTTCTGGATCATACCAATATTACTTCACTCATGAGTAAGCAAAAGCTAAAAACTTGTAGAAGAGATATCATAAGCAGTTGTCTTCTCTGTGGGGGCAGGGTCATTAAACTTTTCTTGCTATGCTTTTTGGGTAATTGTGGAACAGGCCATATACTGTACCAAGGCATTTTCCTGTGTCTGAGAATCTTCAGCTATGTCAGGTTCACCTAAGGAGATACATGAAGAGAGGTCCATGAAAATCCAGTCTATACCTCGGACTGATTTACACATTTCCCCACTCTTAGAAATTGACATTTTCATTCCAGTGAGATTACTACATGTATTTGCTTTGGTATACAGGTATTGCTTCACATATTAGGTATTGATGAACATGTGTACTCTTTTTTGTTCATGAGAGTGAATCATAGTATGTGAGAATGTCCTTGAGAGATGGAAGAACAAGAGCAGCAGCAGACTAAGCAATAGACAGACAACTGGTCAGACAACTGATAGCTTACCCTGTGGAAACAATAGGGCCATGATGACGAACCTATGGCACGCGTGCCACAGGTGGCACGCAGTGCCCTCTGTGGGTACGCAAGCCATCGCCCCAGTTCAGCTCCTGCCGGCCACCTGATCATCGGGTCTCTGCTGTGCATGCGCGGGGGGGGCATGCAGGGGGTGGGCGCGCGTGTATGCGTGGGCAGAGCACATGCACAGGGTGCGTGCGCACATTGCATTTGGGGGGTTTGGGCACGCATGCGCGCATTTGCGCATGCATGCACACACTTTGGGCACTCGGTCCGGAAAAAGTTAGCCATCACTGCAATAGGGGCATGGCATATGTCTCAGATGGGGTTGTCCCAGATTTCTGGTACTGTAAAGATCCAGGACAGATGTTCGTTCAGACTCAAAAAATTCTGTTACTGTAACCTTGCAATAAATGTTGCACTCATGGTTGGTGCTTCTTATCTAGACTACCTCTAATGGCTGACTCATAATCCAGTATTGCCTGCCATAAATAAGTGTTAATATCAACCCATCATTTGTCTACTTGAAAACAATTCACAATGGGGCTTCCTCCCAGATACATTACTATACGTTTGCGATCCTAGAAGTACAGCAGGTGAGAGGGTTCAAAGTGCTAAACCCGAACCACAAGTCAAGAAGTTAAAGATTCTTACAGTATCAGAAAAGCCAAAGATAAATCTGCTTGTGGCCTTAAAGTAAATCCCTATGCTTTTGTTGCAAAAAAAAAAAAATGGTCCTATTATCTACCTGCATTTCTCACAGTTTAATATTGACTTCAGCTTTTTAGCAGTGCAATTCTGCATATCAGAGGATTGAAGTCTAAATCCCAGGGCTTCAGAGACTTTCAAAAGTTATCCAGGTATAGCTTTTAGTGTGAAAAATAGCAACTAATTTAAAAGTATTTAATATTCTTGTTCTAGCCTCTTCTATTACTTGAGAACTTTGGCTCCTAACACACTACTCAAGAGACAAAGTGCGGCTCTCAGCCCTTAAAATATTGCAGGTCTTTTTAGATTCATAGCGGTTTCTACTTTGATGCCAAGGCATAAGATTACCATCTTACACCTTTCTTTTAAAGGAAAATCATCTAGGTTGAAAGGATTAAAAATATTTTATAAAGGGCAATAACATAATTGGTATTTTACATTTGCTGAGACCACATGATTGAAGTGAAAATATTCTTGAATCTAAGTTGTTTTGTGTCTTGATTTTATTTTTGCATTATTCCAAATGATTAAGTATGTTTTCTTGAATCATTTATTTTGTGATCTGTAAGCTAGAAAATTTAAAAATTGAATTGCATTTTCAAATAACAAGGCTAAACAAATTCTGAGTAAAGTATTCATTATCTTACTGAGTGAAGATAATGTCTATTTTCTTTGTATTGATATGAAGTCAATACATGTGTCTTTTATTCCAGGAATCAGAAAGGCGGTGGAGGTTATCTAGTTGTTGATCCTATTTTACGTGTTGGTGCTGACAATCATGTCTTGCCCTTGGATTGTGTTACACTCCAGACATTCCTAGCCAAGTGTCTGGGACCATTTGATGGATGGGAAGATCGTCTTAAAGTTGCAAAAGAATCTGGTAATAACCTTATTTACCCCAAGCCAAATTTTGACTTGAGATATAAAGCGTATACTACTTTAGATAGTCATTTGTGTATTTCTACCTTTTGGACTGTGTATTTATCATCTTTATTCTAGTAATACACTGTAGAGAATGAGGAAGATGACTTTGATGGAGGTAGAGACAGATCTGTTACCAAAGGATCAGGGGGAAAACATACCTTAAGTCCCAAACAAGCAGAAAGTACCGTATGTGGGAGCTACTCCGAGAGACATTTCAATAATTCACATAAGAATGGGAGGAGATACAGCACAATCAGACTTGCAAGATTCTATTTTTACAGTCACTCTGAATAAAACTAGTGCTAACCTTTCTGTGGAAATCACAGTTCTGGTCTCCCTAAATGGGGCTGACATACACTAAAAATTCCAAGCAATCTTAGAATGGAGTATCCTCAGGCCTACCTGGTTTAACCACTTTTTTTTTTTTTTTGCATTATAGCTTCAGATCATAAATGCTACCTAGTTTGTAATGTCTGTCCTCTTATCCACTTGAAAATGGAAAGCATCTGTTTATATATTTCGTTATTATTATTTTACAGGTTATAACATGATTCACCTAACCCCAGTGCAGAAACTTGGTCTGTCTAGATCATGTTACTCGTTGGCTGATCAGCTGGAAGTTAATCCTGACTTTTCATCTTCCAGCAAAAAATGTTCTTGGAATGAAATGGGAAAACTAGTGGAAAAAATGAAAAATGAATGGAATATGCTTTGCATTACAGATGTAGTCTACAATCACACTGGTATGCTTATTTTCATTATATTTATTATCCTTGTTGCTTGCTGATTTGCAAAGGGGCTGCCACCATGTAATCATTTTCATGTGTCCGAGTCCTGTTCCTTTTGGTACTGATTGTACTTCCTTGTTTGAAGAACAAGGACACTGTTAATAAAAACTTATGTAATTTTACATACATTTACATTTTCTCTTTTAAAGTAGTCCCAGGCTGATATTGAATTAAAAATATCCGATCAATATTTGACCTTAGACATTTGAAAATAATTTTAACTTGTAGTTAAATCATGATTTCTGTAGATCGGGTGCTGGTAACCCGTGGCTCCAGAGCCGCATGTGGCTCTTTGACCCCCCCTCCTGCGGCTCCCTGCCGACCCGCTCGCACGACCTGCTCTCGACCCCAAGAAGGCGCAAGCCTCTCCGCAGAGCCACGCTGCTGAAGCGCCCCTAGCGTTTTCTTCGCACTGCCAGCGACCGGCTGCTTTTTGCGATTCTGTGTCCTTCGCGGGCAGCTCAGTGCCAGCCGCGGCCCCCTTCGTGTCGGCTCAGGAAGGAGGGGAACGGGGGAGCAGCCGCCACCAGATGCATGGAGGGAACAGCTCTGGCTCTCCTATGCAGCGCAGCCGGCTACTCACCTGAGCGCGCAGTGATGGCAGCGGGAGGAGGAGTCGCCATCACCGCCGCTGTGATCCCAGCCCAGGAGAGTATCCCGCTTGTGCGAGAGAGAGAGAGAGAGAGAGAGAGAGAGAGAGAGAGAGAGAAGGGGAGAAAAAGAGAGAGAGAAATGAGAAAATTATGGAGGGAGAGAATGAGAGAGAGGAAAGAGAGAAACAAATAAGAGAGAGAAGGAGAAGGGGGAGAGAGGGGGGGATAGGGAGAGAGAAATGAGAGAGAGCTGGAGGGAGAGAATGAGAGAGGGAAAAGAGGGGGAAACAAATGAGAGAGAGAAAGAGAAAGAAAGATAAAAGAAGAAAGAAAAAGAAAGAAAGAAAGAAAGAAAGAAAGAAAGAAAGAAAAAGAAAGGGAGAGAGGAAAAGGAGAGAAAAACAAATGAGAGGGAGAGAAAGAGAGAGAAATGAGAGAGAGAAAAGGAGAAAAAGAGAAATGAGAAAATGATGGAGGGAGAGAATGAGAGAGGAAAAAGAAACAATTGAGAGAGAAGAGGGAGAGATAAAGGAGAGAGAGCTGGAGGGAGAGAATGAGAGAGGGAAAAGAGGGAAACATGAGAGAGAGAAGGAGAGAAAGAAAGAAAGAAAGAAAAAGAGAGAGGAAAAAGAAAAAACAAATGAGGAAGAGAAAGAGAGAAAAGGGGAGAAAGAGAGAGAAATGAGAAAATGATGGAGAGAATGAGAGGAAAAAGAGAGAGAAACAATTGAGAGAAAAGGAGAGGGAGAGAATGAGAGAGGGAAACAAATGAGAGAGAGAAGAGAGAGAAAGGAAGAAAGAAAGAAAGAAAGAAAGAAAGAAAGAAAGAAAGAAAGGGGAGAGAAAGGAAAAAGAGAAAAACAGAACTGAGAGGGAGGGAGGGGGAGAGAGAGCGAGGGAGAGAATGAGAGAGGGAAAAAAATGAGAGAGAGAAAAGAGAAAAAGGAAGAAAGAAAGAAAGAAAGAAAGAAAGAAAGAAAAAAAGAAAGGGGAGAGAAAGGAAAAAGAGAAAAACAGAAATGAGAGGGAGGGAGGGGGAGAGAGAGTGAGTGAGACCCATTTCCCACAGAAAACACGGGGAGACACAAAACCTGGGTAGGTGTGGCTGGGGGTGGGGTCATGTGACTGGGTGGGAGTGACGTTGAGTTGGCCACACCCACCCAGGTTTTGTGGCTCCCAGTGTTTTCTTTTCTGTGGGAAATGGATCCAAATGGCTCTTTGAGTGTTTAAGGTTGCAGACCCCTGCTGTAGATGCTTTACAGGTGGTTTTCGACTTGCAACCATTTGTTTAGAAACTGACGATATGATGACACTGAAAAAAGTGACTTAAAAACATTCCTTGTACTTATGACCATCACAGCATTCCCACAATCGTGATCAAAGTTTGGGTGCTTGGCATCTGGCATGCACTTATGGTTGCAACGTCCTAGATTCATGTGTTCGCCATCTGTGACCTTCCCAGCCAGTTTCCAACAAGCAAAGTCAGTGAGGAAAGCCAGATTTGCTTAACAACCATATAATTCACTTAACTACCATGGCAAAAAAGGACATAAAATCGGGCACAACTCACTTAATGACCGTCTTCCTTAGCAGTGGAAATTCTGGTCCCAACTGAGATCATAAGTTGAGGACCACTCGTAGTTAATTTAAAATCTATAGAACAGTCCTTTATTTCACAAAGCTAAATAAATGTATTTATTTTTCAAAAACTCACTTTTGTCTTTATTTTGGCCATTTAACTTTTACCATGCAAATGGTACCACTTAAATGTACGCAGCCTTTCACATTCATGTAAAAAAATATGAAGATTGAATGGCCTTTTTAAAATAAATTTACATATACGTTTGATTTTAGAAATTTTTATTAGAAATTGGTTGTTGTAAAGTTTTTCTTGGTTTTGCTCTTGAATTTTCTTTTGTAAAGCAAAGTTATAAACATAAAAATATTTTTTTTATCCTTATGAACTTCTTTCAGATTTGCCCCTTATTCAGCTTTGTCCTTTACTTTTTTTTCCCCAAGAAAATATGGTCACCTTGGTGAAGTGCCTAAAACCTTTCAGCAAGGTGTGCTACTAGTTGTGTGTTTCTTATTTTTCTAAGCTGCAAACAGTGAATGGGTGACTCAGCATCCCGAGTGCGGATACAACCTTATAAACTCCCCTCACTTGAAACCAGCCTGGCTTTTGGACCGAGCTCTTTGGCATTTCACCTGTAAAGTGGCTGGGGGCAAATACAGTGACAAAGGACTGCCACCACTTATTGAAAATGACCAACATTTGAATGTAAGAAAATATAAAAATTATTGATAGTGCATGTCATCACTGAATGAAAGCAATTATTATGCCTACTTTATTGTAGCCCTGTTCTGGAATTATTAATTTTGCTTCCAGCCTTGTCTCATTTTTCATCTTTCAAGTTGTTTCTTCCAGGATATTTTTAATGTATTGTTTGTGTATTGGTTATTGTTATACTTTTAAATAGTTCTCCTGTGCTTTAAAAATTACATTTCCAACATGTTTTCTGAAAACAAATATTTTGTTTCATTACAATCTGCTTGCCGTGAATTATTTATTGTTACTTTGTAGATGGCAAAACAAGGCATCATATATAGCCATGATGACAAACCTATGGCACGCGTGCCAGAGGTGGAACACAGAGCCCTCTCTGTGGGCACGTGCACCATTGCCAGCTGCTCTTTTGGGTTCTGTCACGCGCATGCGCGCCAGCCAGCTGGTCCGGCACACATGCGCGCGGCAGGCAGCTGCTCTTCCAGGTTCCGGTGCGTGCATGCGTGCCGGCCAGCTGGTCTTCGTGTGAACCTGCTGAACCCGGAAGAGATCAGCTGGCCGGCGCGCATGCGCGCCAGACCAGCTGGCCGGTGTGCATGTGCACGATGGAACCCGGAAGAGCAGCTGGCCACCGCGCGCAAGTGCACCGGCCAGCTACTCTCTTCCGGGTTCCGGCGCTCCAGTTTCAGCACTCAGTGCCGAAAAGGTTAGCCATCACTGATATATAGTAACATATCCACTATAGTTCTGTTGACATAATTTGCTTTAAAAATAATCAAAAATACTTTTTAGTTCTTTGTTTTCTTCTGAAAGGTTTATAGCAGCGGTTCTCAACCTGTGGGTCAAACGACCCTTTCACAGGGGTCGCCTAAGCACACGCTAGCCTGCCATCTTGGTGAGTGGCAACGCGCACGCGCTGGGAGGGGGTTGCGGTGGCGGGGCGGAGGTCGCGGCATTAGGAAGGTTGAGAACCACTGGTTTACAGAGTCATATCATAAAGGAATAATATTTCAAAGCAATTTTGAAACAAATATATTTATAGTTAATAGTGTTTGAAATGCTAAATTTTGTTTATTTACTGACTTGATATGGTTCTTATTTTTCCAGTGTATCCGTAAAATCTTTTGGGAGGATATTTTTCCCAAGATAAAATTATGGGAATTCTTCCAAGTTGATGTTAACAAAGCAGTGCAGCAATTTAAAACTCTTTTAACTAAAGGTAAACAAAATAACTCAGATTCTTTATAGTGTAAACATCAAAGAAACAATGGTTGGTATGAAAAAATACTTTTGCAGTCAAGGGAAATGCTTGATCATTTTTCTGGGTACATGGAGAAAAATAAAATTATCTTGATTTCAGAAATCACTTATCCCACATCAAAGATTATTATCATAGTTAACAATCAAAATGTTAACAGAAATATTTGAAAACCCATGGAACTTTCATCCTGACTATCTATTGGAAAACTGTAAAATCCATACAATTTTTGTTTGGTTAATACTATGAGGAATCACAAGAACACTAAAGTTGCTGTATTATGAATGGAAAATCCCCCACCTGTGGTTTTTTGTGATTTTATGCAGAAAAAAATAAGTTTTTCTTCTCTCCAAAGCTTAAATGCAAAATAAATGATTAATTACATAATGAATTAGAGCCAGATATCACTTTTACCTTTTTAGCTCATGCTACAGAAATCCTACAATAAACTTATTTGAAACTTTACATTTAAGTTTTTCAATTCATGTTGGGTTTGAAGGAATCCTGAACTTAGGAGGAAGGCTTTATCAGTGTTATCAATCTTTATTGATCATTAATCAGCACAAAGCAAATAGTGAAGCAAATATAATTACAGATCTATAAATCAGACAGGTCGAATTAAAATAAATTAAAGGGGTACACACAAATAATTTTAACTAAAAAGAATATTAGGAATAGAAAATATTAAGACAAGTGAGTCAGAATAAGGTAAAAATGAAATTTTAAGGATTCAGTAAAATAATTTTTAAAAAATTTAAGAACTGTAGACTTTACAAATTAGCTCTAACAAACCCAGCTTTTTCTGTGATACAAGAGAGTTAGTTCATTATTACCCAGTGCCTGAGCTATGCAAAAATCGTAAGTGGCTCCAAATGTTATGTTTCTATGTTCCTACCAAAAAAGACATATGGCAAAATACAGCACAAGTGTATCCCTAAGATTGTGAGCGGATTTAGGAATGTTTTCTTAAGAACTTAAAAGGAGATGGATTTTGTGTGGACATTTTTTACTCCATTTCTGTTAAGCTCAAGGTTCAAGAGGCAACTCAGTTTAAATAGATACCAGAATACATCTCTGTTCAGCTGGTATAGGAGGGCTCATCTTTTGGCTTGATTGACAGACTTTGCTATACACCAAAGCAGGGGTGAAATTCAAAACCGGTTCTGTGGGCGTGGCTTGGTGGGCGTGGCAGGGGAAGGATATTGCAAAATCTCCATTCCCACCCCACTCTGGGGCCAGCCAGAGATGGTATTTGCCGGTTCTCCGAACTACTCAAAATTTCCGCTACCAGTTCTCTAGAACCTGCTGAATTTCACCCCTGCTCCAAACTCGTAGATTATTTTGGACATTTTAAAAGATTAAATAGATCTCACAGGCATCTAGAAGGCACATGTCACACGTTTTGTCCCTCAACCCCTCTATCCTTGGAGGGGGGGGATTAAATCACATGTTATTGTCTTGTCTATTGTGGGAGGGATTGATGGTAGCGATCCCATTTGAGTCCCAATTGGTACACCCTGATCTAGCAAATATTCTGAAAAAGTGTCCAAATGTGCACATTTTAACAGACTTAGAAACTAGTCTTTCTGTGTGATTATTGTAATTCTTACAGAATGTCAGGAACAATGCACCTGTGCAACAGTACTTAAACTTCTGGGTTGTATCTATATCCGATTGCATTTGAGCTTTCAGAAAACTAAGAATTGCTGCCATAAATAACAATACATGCCTTGAAACTAATCACAGATTCCCTGCAACAGGTAGCTCAAAGGTTAAAACCGATCCCAGCCAACATCTCGCAATCATTCAAGATCCTGAATTTAGGAGACTTGGCTGCACTGTAGATATGAATGTAGCACTGAATACCTTCATACCACACAGGTATGTATTTTCTAAAGACAAAATTAAATTCGTCATTTGATGATCAAATCATTGTCAATATATCAGATGAGGAGGAACCTCAGAAATGTATCATTTCAATTATAATTTGCTTGCTACAGTTCATGGCCAGAGATGAAATCAGTTGATTTCTTCTTAAACTTCAGTTTCTTATTCAGAAACTTTTTAGTGCTGTTCAGTATTCACAGGTCTTCTGGCCTGTCCTTTAATGGAAAAATAGGTTTTTTTAAAAAATACAATATATTGCAAACACCTTTAAGACTATAGTTTTATATTAAGAAGCATGCTTAATATAAAAGTTAAAATTTGTGTCAAATCAGAATATATCAGTTTCCTTCCTGATTATATATTAACATTTTTACTTGTTCTAAAAGTAGTCACTTTCGTTCGTGTGGTTTTTTTTTAGCAATGGACCAGCTGCAATAGAAGAGTGTTGCAACTGGTTCCGCAAAAGAGTTGAAGAGCTAAATGATGAAAAATTCCGACAAACAAATTACCATCAGGAGCAGGTTGTAACAATCATGGGTCATGTGACCATTGTAGCTTGTGTACTCTTTATTCCATACTTGTGCTGAACACTTAAATCTTGACTGTATTAACCTTTTAATGGCTTCCAGGCTATCAACTGTGTTTTGGCAACAGTGAGCTACGAACGACTGGCTGATCATGGTCCTAAGCTTGGTATTATAACCAGAAAATATCCATTGGTTACAGGGTATTGTACCTTCTCTATTTTAAATAACATGTACAGTATTTTTAAATGCATGTTTTCCTGAATGAAGATATATAAGAATTGTTTGTGCTCCCTTAAAAGGGAAGCTTGATAATATAATTATGGTATAAACATAAAAGAGATTTGGGTTCTTTTTACCTAGGGTATATATCTGAATTGTAAAGATGTATGTAATTCATTTATTAAATTAACCCATCTATAAAATTGCTCAATCACCATAGCAATTCTATGTTACGTGTACCAATGTAATGAATACAGATTTAAAAGGGGGGAAAAATCAAGCAATTATACAACACATTACAAGTAGTCCTTGAGTTATGTCCACAAATTGAGCCCAAAATTTCTGTTGCTAAGCAAGTCAGTTGTTAATTGAGTTGTGCCCCATTTTATGACCTTTCTTGCTACAGTTGTTAAGTGAATTACTGCAGTTGTTAAGTTGGGACCACACCACAGCTGTTAAGTGAATCTGGCTTCCCCATCGACTTTGCTTATCAGAAGGATGCAAAAGGTGATCACATGATCCTAGGACACTGCAGCCAGTTGCCAAGCATCTGAATTTTGATCACATGGCCATGGGGATGCTGCATTGGTCATACGTGTGAAAAATGGTCATAAGTCACTTTTTTCAGTGCTGTTGTAACTTCGAACAGTCACCGCTTAGAGAGGGCTGTAAAGCACTATGAAGCGGTATATAAGTCTAAGTGCTATTGCTAAATGAATGGTTGTAAATCGAGGACTACTGTACAAATCCATATCATAAGCCCATCAAAATCATTTTGCTCCAGAGTCTTGTAAAAAAACCCACAGATTTCATACAATCTGTTCCAGTGGGTAGGGGCAGCCACAGAGAAGATCTATTCCTCCTTAACCAGTAATTAAGCCAGAGGTGGGTTCCTACCGGTTCTAACCAGTTCTTTAGAACCGTTAGTAACTTGGCGATGATGTCACGGAGCCGGTTCCGTTGGTGTCTCATCTTGGTTTTTGCTTCTGCGCATGCGCAGAAGCTATTTTTTGATTGCTGCGCACGCACACGGCGCGACCCTGAGCGAACCGGAAGCAAAAGGATCCAGAGCCCACCCCTGAATTAAGCCCATATTTCTCTAATTAACTATACTTTCTTCTAAGCAAGGATTATCAGATTTAAAACAAGCCATAATCTTAAATCAGCTTTAAACCTTGGTTTTATATTCTAGTTCATTTTCATTAACTAAAATTTCCAACTTCTAATAATAGGGTTGCTAAAACATAACCAGTGAACTTAGAATTTAGTTTTTGATGTTGTCAGTGATGAAGATGTGATTCACATTTTGTAAATATTGAAGATGCACTGTACCTGTAAAAGTAGAGGGGTATCTCAACTGGATTGATAGTATCCAATAGTGTATTTTTAAATATTTGAAGTTAAATAATATATTATTTCTGAAATTGCTACTTAATATTATTTTCATATGACTTTCAACATTCCTTGTGATGATGGCCTGCTTGAAGGGCATTTATTAATGATTTCAGGTTCTTTCAGTAAAAGAAAAATGTATGAATGCAAGGGGGAATTAAACTCTTGAACAGAATTGGGTGACCTATACAATTAATTAACAAAAACATGTTAATACTGTGTTTCTAGTTTTGAAAATTAAAGTAGAATAACAGACTAGCCATTTAGATGTATTGTATGTGAGATTATATGTATCAGGATATAGATAACTATATCCACAATTCAGCTGTAGAAAAATAACTATAAACTGGAAGGAAAAAAAAGAATCAACATTACTAAGTTGGTTAGGGGAAAAAAACAGTATTTCTGTATTCTTGCAATATTATGAATGTAATTATCCCTTTTGAAGAAATTTATTAGTCATTTATCAGTATCCACTTCATTATTGCTTGTGCAGGTACTTTACTTACCCATTTAAGGAACTAACCCTGGATGAGGAGGAGGTTATGATGCACCAGCCTGACAAAGCAAGTTATTTTATGGCCTATAATGGTTGGGTGATGGGAGATGATCCTCTGAAAAATTTTGCTGAACCAGGTTTGTGACCTTTCTTTGTTAATTGAACAACTTGAAGTACTTGAATAAAGCATAGTTTTTCAAATAGCCTTCATCCATGGTTTAGTTTAGATGATTTATGCTAAGGATTGATTAATTTCAGTTCTTCACGTTGCTTGCTGTACATTTGGGTTGGTATTTCAGAGACTTTTTGGTGACAATGCATTGCAGGTAAATTAATACAAATACAAATACCGTATATATCAGGGGTGTCAAACTCAAGGCCCGTGGGCCAGATCCAGCCTGTGGGGTGCTTAGATCTGGCTCGCGGGGCCGACCTGGAAACAGCAAAGGACTGGCCCATGTTGCCTCTGCCAGCGAAAATGGAGCTCAGGAGGGCCACGCGCAGCCTTCCCGAGCTCTGTTTTCTCTGGCAGAGGGTTGCAGGCAGGGGTGGGTTCTAACTTACCTCGCTACCGGTTCGCTTCCTCCCGCGCTGCATGGGTGCGCCGCATGGGCGCATGCACGCTTTGCGTGCACGCACATGCGCAGTGCCGAAAAATAAAAAAAATCCCCCCCCCCAAAAAAAGCCGAAAACAAAACGGGAGCCCGTTTTTGCTGGCAGAGCGCTCGGGCTACCATAGGCGCCCCCGACAGTGACATCAAGCTGGCCACGCCCATCCCGCCCCCCCAAGGTCAAAAACAACCCTCATGCGGCCCACAATGAAATAAAGTTTGACACCCCTGGTATATATTGTATATCATGATGTCAAAATTTAAGAAACTCCACAGGCATGTTGCCAGATTTTCGTAAATAGAATACACATATTAACTTTGGATATTCTAATTACATATTTAGTGCTATTGCAAAATCCAAAAGAGGCATTTAAAAATATCTTTATTTTGGATATGGAAATATAGAGTCGAAGAGTAGAAAAAAGGCTTTGTAGGCATTTGGTCCAACTTCTTGCTTAGTACAGAAAATCCACTTAAAGCATAAGTTAGTCTCAGTAGCATAGCAACAGAGTACACTTATAAATAATTCTTGGGTTGAGTTAGTCTTTTCTCGAAAATATTTCTATTAATATTTCTAATAGCAGTGAAAGGCGTTATATATTTAATTTTGAAATAGATTTATAGGACAGCTGTAAATCCACTTAACATTGAAGAAACAGAATTACAATCAAAATGGCTCAAAGTTCAAATGATTTCATGTTAAAATAAGCATGTGAAACATTAAGGAATGATATCATTTTAACCAAGTTGAATGGTGAATTCTTAATAAAATAAAATTGAGAATTTCATTTGTGGGCAAGGAAAACGAGAAGTAAAATGCATGCAATATCTTGTCTTTAGGTTATCTTTCTTACTAGAAAGATGTTCCTGTAAAAATAAAATGTCCAGATCTAATGTAAGATGATTTTCCAAATCATCATAACTAGTTTCTAACAAATGTAAGGAAATTGTAACTTTGGGATAACAGTTGAATTTTAATGAAGTAATATTTCATTTTGGGGCATCAATTTGATGTTGGGACATAAAAAAACCATGAGTGTATAAAAGGCCTAAGTGAGTAGGGTTATTTTGTGCGTATCAATTTTTCAAGCATAATTTACAAAATATATATATATGAGATTTTAGGTTGGTATTTCAGAGACTTTTCTATGACAATGCATTGCAGTTAATTCCATATCTTTTGTAATTTATGTATCAGTTGAATTGATTTCGAATGACTACTTATCTCCTACTTATCTACTTTTCTGCCTGTCCAGTACCGATGTCTATAATTAAAAGGGCTAACTAACCAAGAGAGTGACTTGCATAATTTTTCCTATATTCGATTTACAAAAGAGGCTTGTTAAAATTTTTAAGAATTTTGTGAGCAGAACAAGGAAAAAAAATTAAGTTCTAAGATATTATTTGAAGGGATTGTTAATTTTTATTATTGCAATTGTAATTTTTAATAAAATTACTCTAAAAATAAATTCAAATAATAATCTAAAATGAGTAAGAATATTGAAACCACAATTACTGTATTGTACCCTAAATTAGATTTTCCTTTCTATAGGCTCAAATGTCTACCTTAGAAGAGAACTTATTTGCTGGGGTGATAGTGTCAAGCTGCGCTATGGGAATAAACCAGAAGACTGCCCATATCTATGGGCTCACATGAAAAAATATACTGAAATTACTGCCAAATATTTCCATGGAGTGCGTCTTGACAATTGCCACTCTACTCCTCTTCATGTGGCTGAGGTATAGAAAAAATGCATTTATACATAGTTATTTATGATATTAGAAAAATATATTCATACTGGATGGAGATGATAACTTTGACATCTGTCTTAGTCATTTTTACAGTAATCGTGCAAGGTAAGCTATGGTTATTAGACTTGTATTGCAGACAATAGTTTAATCTGAGACATCATAGTGATCCTGCAATAATAGTAAAATGCTACTTCGGTTATGTTGGTATCATTCTAAACATCCTCACATTTTTGGGTAAAAGAATCTGAATCTAGTGTAATATTAGGCCAGGAGAAAATAACCTGTTTGAATATACTTAAAATCTTGGATTTAAGCTTAGCTCTTAAAAAGTAACCCTGATTAAATGCTATTGAAGGCAGTTTACTGTAAGATAAGTAGAACTCATCTGACTTCAGCAGCTTCACTTTCTCATGTGCAAACTGTACCATAGACAGAACTGCTTCTTTTTTGCCCATATGATCTTCTTCACATGATTTGCTTTTAACCATGATTTAATGTTTTTTTTTCCAATGAAGCAAAGTTAGAACAGTGGAAGATAGCCTAATGTCCTCAACTTCATTAGCCTTCAGCCAAAGCCGGCATGGTGTGTAGCAATACATTGAAATTCAAAACATCTGAAGAACTCTGCTTTCAGTATTAGAATAGGGAAACCCAGGTATTCTTTTCACTGAATAGCAATAGCAATCACACTTAGACTTGTATACCATTTCATTGTGCTTTACAGCCCTCTCTAAGCAGTTTACAGAGTTAGCATATTGCCCACAACAAACTGGGTCCTCATTTTACTGACCTCAGAAGGATGAAAGGCTGAGTCAACCTTGAGCCGGTGAGGATCGAACCACTGGCAGTGGGCAAAGTTAGCCTGCAATACTGCATTCTAACCTCTCTGCCATCACGGCTTAGAGCAGGGCTGTCAAACTCCCGGCCCATGGGCCAGATGCGTCACGCACTGGCCACAATCACCACACCTGGTTTAGTGAAGGGGAGAAAAGTCCCGATATGTCACGTGACGCCGCCATGACAACGTGAGTTTGACACCCTTGGCTTAGAGGATGATGCTCAATAGATGATGTTGGGTGATCACTCTCAGTTTATTGAGTTATTGTCGGAATAAATAGAAATGCTGCTGCTGAGATTTTTTTTATGAAGAAGTAGGGTGCAAATGCAAGTTATTTAATGAAAATATTTCAATACTAACTAGGATTAAGGTTAAGCAGAATTTGGCCTTGGCATGCAAATTATGATTCTAAAAGGCCTGGTTAAGTTTAAACATAGCTAGAATACTGTATTATACCATACAGGCAGTCCTCACTTAATGACATTGAATGGTACTGGAGTTTCTGTCGCTAAGCAAAAAAGCAACATTGCATGATTGCGTCACTTAGCAATGGCAGATCTGGAAGTGCCCAGTTACCATCAATAAGTGAATCACTGCAGGTCATTAAGGAAGGACCTCATGTGATCACTCCTTTCAGCTTTCCCATTGAGGGAAGCTGGCAGGGAACATCACCAATTGTAATCACGTGACTGAGGGACCCTGGAATAGTTGAAACTTTGAAGATTGGTCATCAGTACATCACTTTTCTGTACAGTGCTGTCACAATTTTTAAGTCACTGGATCAGTGTTGTTAAATGAGGACTACCTGTACTGCACTGTTTGAATCAAAAAATTATGTAAAGAATGATGTCTCTATCATTCTTCCCATTTTAATTTATGTTTTTTATGATGTTTATGTATTATTATGGAAACCATAGTAATTAGAGAATAATGGAATGGAAGTCTTATATTTGTCAGAAAAGCTCATGCTGTAAGAAGGCACTTTAAAAAAAATGTGTTACAATCTATAGGAAATGCTGGCAGCAGCCAGGTCGGTCAGACCTAATCTTTATGTGATAGCTGAACTCTTCACTGGCAGCGAGGTCATTGACAATGTCTTTGTCAACCGCCTAGGAATTACCAGTCTGATTAGAGGTACCATTAAAATAAATGCTTGAAAGGTTTGTTGCAGGATTGCTGTGTTTATAATAAAGTCAAAATCTCTACGTGGAACTAATTTTGTCTTTTCATTTGTATTTATTCTTGTACCCTTGGCCAATTTCAAACACCTTTCCCTCTCTCCTTTTGGTTTTTCTCTTCCATCTCATTCTTCATTCCTTGTCTTGGACTCATTTTCTTGAATCTTCATAACTGAACCTTTTTTTGTTCTTTAAACCTTTGGCTTCCTAATTTGGTTTTGCTGCATGGCGTTTTTCCCTGATCTCCAAATCCATGCCTAGCTTTGCATTCTTTTTTTTCCTGCTGTTCTGCATTTTCCTATCTGTGGCTTCCTTGGCTATGCTACTTGCAGTATATGATGGACACAGCTAGAAAATTACGGCCCAACTTGTATATAGTGGCTGAACTGTTCACTGGAAGTGAAGACCTGGACAATATCTTTGTGAATAAATTGGGCATTAGTTCTTTAATAAGAGGTAGGCTTGCTTTAAATTGCTGTTTTATTTAGTCCTTTACTATGCATGATTTGCTGTGAGTGAAGGACATGAACGTGTAAATTTTTGTTTGCATTCCTTTTTTATAAACATGTGATAGTATTGTTTCATCATAGTTATAAATGAAAATTAAAAGATGGAAGTAGTGATGACCACTTTTCATAGCTCAACAAAATAATGAATAGGGAGATAACTTTGTATAAATGTTGTATTACATCTCATATGAACAACATATATTGTATATCTTGGTTGGTGCAGATGTGATGTGCTTTATCTCCCTAATCATGGCTAAAAGATAAGGATTAAGGTACTTGGTCAGGTCAGATACTTGTCTATATTCACAGATTATAAGGCATTACTTTAACATGGTTTGTAAAACATGTTATAGTAGTTAGGATATATAGGAACTGTGCCACATTCACTATTAACAAAGTCTTGAAAAAGGCAAAGCCTGCTTAAGTATGTATGTACTGTATGTATTCATTTCATTCATTCATTCATTCATCTGATTTTTATCCTGCCTTTATTATTTTTAAAAATAACTCAAGGGATATGGAATTAACCATATTTAAACTTCGTGTTGACATTCCTAAATGCTTGATAGGATAGGAAATGGGAGGGATGTGGCACATTATCAATCATTTGATTAAGATGACCAAGAGATTGTCTACGTTGCTTTTGAGATATATTAAACTACATGATAGTTGTGTTTGATAAATACAATCATGTTAGACTACAAGGCTTTAGGCTTATTCAAATGCCTCTTTTATCATTCCAATACCCATAGATTTTAACTTCAAGATAGTGTGCGTGGAGTCTTGCATCACTATCAGTTATGCCCAAAGTGAAAATTCCATCAAAAAGATACTTTATTGTTCTTTAAATCCTTTCATCAGGAAAATCATGAACATAGTATATACTGACTTGAATAGGTGTTGGATTGTGCATGTTTTGGGACTCAAGGAAAGCACAGCTTCCATATGACCTGTGGAATACATGTTTCTGTTGGCTGTGTTTACAATTTGGGATTTATGGCCTGAGTGACTATTAACATGACTTAATAAGTTCTGAAAATTTCACATTCCGATGAATGAATCTAACAATCAATGCTCATTTAAAGGGGGTTGGTTTTGTTGTTATGCAGAAGCAATGAGTGCCTACAATAGCCATGAGGAGGGCAGGTTAGTCTACCGCTTTGGTGGAGAACCTGTTGGATCTTTCGTCCAGCCACGTTTGAGGCCTTTAACACCTGCTATCGCACATGCACTCTTCATGGACATAACACATGATAATGAATGTCCAATTCAGGTAAGCATTGGCACTGTAAAGCTCTCTAGTTGTTCAAGGTGTAACTTTAAAGATCTCATAAATATTATGCATTGAGTAGTATAATCCATGTTTTGACTCCTTCATAATAAATACATAATCCTATTTTAATATGAATGGACTTTTAATTTTATACTAAAAATTATGATTTAATGTGAATGCAAATTAAACTTGAAACACACAAATACAAATACACACAAATAGTCCTGAGGTTATCAAGACTCGTTCAGCAATCTTTCAAAGTTAGAATAGCGCTAAATGAGTGGTACCCATGACCGGTCCTCAAAGTTCTGGCCTTCAGAGCAGAGGTGGGTTCCTCCCGGTTCGGACTGGTTTGCCTGAACCGGTAGTGACCTGCTGGTTACATCACGGTGACATCACAGATTCGGTTCGGTTGGTGCAGGTCCATGGGCACCGCCATATTTTTTTGTGGGGGGGATTTTTTGGGGGAATTTTTTAAAAAAATTTTTTCTTCTGCGCATGCGCAGAAGCTGAGTTTCCGGCACTGCACATGCGTCGCCATCTTGTTTTTGGCTTTTTTGGGGGGGGGTATTTTTTGGCACTGCGCATGCGCGTGCGCGCTTCCCGTGCACGTGCCCACGCGGCGCACCCACGCGGCGCAGGAGGAAGCGAACCGGCAGCGAGGTAAGTTAGAACCCACCCCTGCTTCAGAGCATCCTGATGATCATGTCGTTACAATTTGGGTTCTTGACAACCAGCTCACACTTAAAGGTTAAATATTGTGCAGTGTAATGGAAGGCTTAGATGCAATCACATGTTCTCTGTTTGTGACCTTCCCTGCCAGCTTCCCATAAACAAATTCAATGTGGGACTTTCATTTGCACCACTTTTTTCCCCAAGGATCCTCACTATGGAGTATGAGATTCCAGGGATCTTGTGTTCATAGCAGTTGTCCACACTGTAATGCATGTCTACCAGGGGTGAAATCCAGCAGGTTCTGACAGGTTCTGGAGAACCGGTAGCGGAAATTTTGAGTAGTTCGGAGAACTGGTAGCGGAAATTTTGAGTAGTTCGGAGAACCATTAGCGGAAATTTTGAGTAGTTCAGAGAACCGGTAGCGGAAATTTTGAGTAGTTCGGAGAACCGGCAAATACCACCTCTGGCTGGCCCCAGAGTGGGGTGGGAATGGAGATTTTGCAGTATCCTTCCCCTGGAGCGGGTGGGAATGGGGATTTTGTAGTATCCTTCCCCTGGAGTGGGGACGGAATGGAGATTTTGCAGTATCCTTCCCCTGCCACGCCTACCAAGCCACGCCCACCAAGCCATACCACGCCCACCAAGCCACGCCCACAGAACCGGTAGTAAAAAAAATTGGATTTCACCACTGATGTCTACCCTGAGTGCCCAGACACTCATGTTTTGTAGCATGTACCCAGCAGCCTGCACACACTCCCAGCACTTGCCCATGGCATCGCTCTCTCCAGTAATGTATTGCGCTCTTTTCCTGGGACTCTTGCCTCTTCCTGCTTAATAAGCTGTATGGTACTGGAGTTACCACATGTCCAAATAGTTTGCTCTAATTACAGGACCAACAAATGAAAGTTTTATATAGAAATCTAGGTAAGAAGTTTTACTTTAGCCTTCTTTCTGATTCCTAATTCTTTTTTTTTTTTTTTAGTAGCCTGTGAGCTTTTTCCGTAGGAAGGAATTCCTGCTTACAGCAAATAAACAATGCAGACAGCTGTTTTGCTGATTTTTTTTCCCCAAACAGAGGCTGGTCAGTCCTCTGAAAATGGTCTAGCTGTGTATTTCTTAATTGATCTGGAGCCCGGAATAGATTGCCTTGTTGATTCTAGATTTCCAACATACACAATTTTCTGTGAACCAGGGCTTAAGAGTTTATCTTCCTTACTTTGCATATAAATAGGATCTATCATGTGAACTGAAGCAGAAAATAGTGTGTCTTAAATCTCATCTGAATGAGATATATGAAAGCCGGAGACTATTACCTTACTCCTGCATTCCAAATTTATATATCAGCATTAGTAAAATCACACGTAAATAATCTGGACATCAGCTCCCATCACCTAGCAAGCATGCTACCCAAGGCAAAGGATTGAGGGAACTTTAGGACATCAAGTTGGGTTATTTTCCGTGCTGTGCTGGATGGCATGTAGTCATGAACATAAATTACCTCACCTCACTTCTTTTATATATTATGCATGGCAGCCATTCTCAACCCACGTTCTTAAATGCATTGGGTTAAATCCTGTTATTCATGATCAGCATGAGTTGACTTTATTGTTATGGGATTCCTTCTTCTCCCAAGTGTCGTGAAAATCTTAAGAAAATGTCCCAGGCCTAGAGCAGAAAGAGGGATTTGCTGGAATTCAGAACTGCTTTGACCATTGTATCCCTATTTCTTATTGCTAGCATCGATCTGCTTATGATGCCCTTCCCAGCTCAACAATCGTTTCCATGGCCTGCTGTGCTACAGGAAGCACTAGAGGGTACGATGAACTAGTGCCACATCAGGTGTGTTTTTAAACAGTGCACTCCTTGTACATGTTGGGATGATCAAGTGGTGTTGATGCAGGTTCCAATAATATCCTGTTTATATTATTGTGGTGTGATATGCATAGAATTACTTCTGACATTTCTCAAGTTTTAGTACAGCAGGTAGGGATCATTATTTTGATTGGTCTTGCTCACTCAGATTGTTTTACCAATCCTACAAGCTTCACTCATGACCTATTTATAGACAAGTCAGAATGTTGGTCCTGTGCCTAAGTTATAGGTACATGAAAAATAAAACATTTGATAATGTTACCTGGTTTGGTAATAGCAATAGCACTTAGACTTATATACCGCTTCACAGTGCTTTACAGCCCTCTGTAAGCAGTTTACAGAGTCAGCATATTGCCCCCAACAATCTGGGTCCTCATTTCACCGACCTCGGAAAGATGGAAGGCTGACTCAATCTTGAGCCGGTGAGGATTGAACCGCTGGCAGTCAGTAGAATTAGCCTGCAGTTCTGCATTCTAACCACTGCGCCACCACGGCTCTAATGAAAACAACATTAGACATCGGACTACATTCTCCAAGAAAACAACCAAGCTCAGAAACCACCAAGGACTCCACAGAGTGTTTATTCTTATGTGTCAGCACTTCAAAATTTGATCAATCTAAAGTCATGGGCAGATGGCCATTCTTCAGAGTGAAATAATTAGCATTCAAGTTGTCAATGTCAAGCAAAAGCAATTTTTATTGATCCAGGTGCTTAGAAACATTTTTCACATATGTTAAAGCTCCTGACTTTCAACTGAACTTTTTTTTAAAAAAAATTGTAATTGTCTTTTAAATTATAAGAAGCAATATAGAAAAGTTTTAAATATTGAAACATGTGTACAATATGGTCTGTAGAAGTTGTTTGAGCATGGAAAAAATGATGAATTGCTATTTTTCCATTTATTGGCAGATATCCGTGGTCTCTGAAGAAAGATTTTATGCAAAGTGGAATCCATCAGCAAAACAGTTAAAGCCCGGTGAAGTTAATTTCAAGACTGGAATTATAGCAGGAAGGCTAGCTATGAACAGATTACACCAAGAGCTGGGAGCTAAAGGTTTTAATCAGGCAAGAACTGGGTCAGCTTGTATTGTGGTTAGGAGAGATGGCATAGTGGAAAAAGTTGAGCCAGGCACCGTGGCTTGATGCCTTGTTTGCATATAGTGGACTGAATCATAAAGTAGTTGTCAGCTTAATGAGATGGGCAGATTTATGTTAAGAATATACCATAGCTCATTATCATTATTTTAAATTAGCTCATTTAAAAATAATTTAAATCCGCAATTACTTGTCTACTGATTGACTTATTACAATCATGACTAGAAACCAGAATCCTGATTTATTTGGTTTTTTGCTTTGCCAATTTTTTTTCCAGCTACAAGGAAAGAAAATCAAGAAATAGATTATTAACGTTGAATGAATTATAATTATTTTATTTATTTGAAAGCCTGTTAACTGGCTTTTCCATGACTAGGAACAAGTTATATGAAAGAGAATTCTTATGATCTTGGTTAAAGGAATGAGATTCTAAATGTTCATTTAAAGCTAAAATCCAAAATGATGCTACTGATTAACTAAATATATGAATATTTCTTCTGGTTGGGTAATCTCACTTTCTCTCTTTCAATGTCCTCTTGTTCATAGATTCTAAAAATTGTGACACCTGCCCTAAGATGCCCTAAATGAGAATTGCAATATGAGTAGTATTAATTTAAAATATACCCATCATCTTATTTTTTTTCTTCTCAAAATACATTTTTAGGTGTTTGTAGACCAAGTTGATGAAGATATTGTGGCTGTGACCAGACATTGCCCTAATACACACCAGTCTGTTGTGGCTGTTTCTCGAACAGCTTTCAGAAACCCGAAGACTTTCTTCTATAGTCAAGACGTTCCCCAAATGTGTATTCCAGGTAACCTTATCAATCCCCAAGCAGGTGTTTCTATCTCTCTTCTGTCCTTCCAGCAAGCCTAGCAGCTGGCACAATATTGTCGGGCAGTATTAATGGTTGGCCCTATTATGTGGTATGAGCCTTCTTCCTAGAGTGCTTGGAATAAATGAGCCATCTCTCAGGAACATGCGGACAGACACATGTGCTGGTTTACTACAGTTAGTCCTTTACTTACGACCACAATTGGGCCCAGAATTTCCATTGCTAAACAAGGCAGTTATTAAGTGAATCTTACTCAATTTTACCTTTTTGGCCATGGTTGTTAAGCAAATCACACAGTCGTTAATTGAATCATGCAGTTGTTAAGCGAATCTGGCTTTCCCCGTTGATTTAGCTTGTCAGAAGCTGGCTGGGAAGATGGCAGTCACATGATCCCGGGATCCTGCAACCGTTGTAAATACATGTTGGTTGCCAAATGCCCGAATTTTGATCACTTGACTCTGGGGATGCTGCTGTAGTTGTAAGCACAAGGACTTACGGTTGTAAGTCACTTTTTTTTAGTTTTTAGTTCCATTGTAACTTAGAACAGGAGCTAAACAAATGGTTATAAGTTGAGGACTGCCTGTATTCAGTACAGATATTTTAGTACATTGAGGCAACTTACTGAGATGTAATTACACTTGGATTTCTCATGAATCAACCATATTTGGGTGAACATCCTTTGGAGAAATATTTTAGTATCGAAAATTTAAAAATTTAACAGTGCAGTATTAAGCAAGTATATATAAGCCAAAATACTTACATTGTCCATCACATGACAGGTTGCATCATGTAATCAGATGATATAGAAGTAATGTAAACCGCGGTATATATGGTAGCATGATATAATGTAATATATGAATATCTCTGAGAGTTTAAGGGAAGGTGGACCTTTTGGATAGCTTAAAATAAATTCATTCCTTATTTATACTCTAATGATTTTAGAGTATAAATGATTCATACTCTGATTTAAAATGATTAATGATTTTAAGTACTTCTACTGCTGCTTGTTAATGGTAAGTTGATACTATTCCAGCATATTTGAAATGAATACAGGTAGTCCATGACTTTCGGCCACAATTGAGCCCAAAAGTTACATTTCTAAGTGAGAAATTTGTTAAGTGAGTTTTGCCCCATTTTATGACTTTTCTTGCCATATTTGTTAAGTGAATCACTGCAGTTGTGACGTTAGCAACATGGTTATTAAGCGAATCTGGCTTCCCCATTGACTTTGCTTGTCAGAAGGATCACATAACCCCAGGACACTGCAACCGTATTAAATATGAGCCAGTTGTCAAACATTTGAATGTGAATCACATGACCATGGGGATCAGGGGTGGGTTATAACTTACCTCGCTTCTGGTTCGCTTCCTCCTGTGCTGCGTGGCTGCGCCTCATGGGCGCGCGTGCGCTTTGTGCACGTGCATGCGCAGTCCCAAAAATTTTTTTTTAAAAAAATTTTTTTTAAATGCCGAAAACAAGATGGTGACGCATACGCAGTGCTGGAAACTCAGCTTCTGTGCATGCGCAGAAGAAAAAAAAAATAAAAAAATTTCAAAAACAAGATGGTGGCGCCCACAGACCGGCACCGACCAAACCGGATCAGTGACGTCATCGTGACGTCACCAGCCGGTCGCTACCAGTTCGGGAGGAACCCACCTCTGATGGGGATGCTGCAAAGGTCATAAGTGTGAAAAATGGTCATAAGTCACTTTTTTCGGTGCCGTTGTAACTTTGAATGGTCACTGAATGAACTGTTGTAAGTCAAGGACTACCTGTACATATTTTGAACATAGAATGAATGTAAAGGAGAATAAGAACAACAATAAGTGACATTAGAAAAATACATATTGTTTTGCACTTAGAGCCTTGGTGGCACAGTGGTTAGAATGCAATATTGCAGGCTAACTTGCCCACAGCCTTGAGTTCAGTCCTGACTGGCTCAAGGTTGACTTAGCATTCCATCATTCTGAGGTCGGTAAAATGAGGACCCAGATTATTGTGGGCAATATGCCGACTTTGTAAACTGCTTAGAGAGAGCTGTAAAGCACTGTGAAGTGGTATATAAGTCTAAGTGCTATTGCTAGATATAAATGTATGCCAAATAACATACAATAGGATTCATATGATCTTCAATCCTTAGCTCTTTTCTTGACTTGGAGTTCAGTAATAACCACATCTCTCAAATCTTGGATAGAGTCTATAATTGCTCCTCGTTGGTACTAAGTAACTTCTTAAAACTAAAATCAGACAATCTTGCATTGTGGCTAATGAATAGTAAAGAACTCATGTATTGTATGCCTGGCATACAATTACTCACTGTCCTCTACTAATTGTAATTATGACATTTTTACCCACTGTGGCATAATAGCTGCTTTTTTCTTATTGTTCTTATAGGCAAAATTGAAGAAGTAGTTCTTGAAGCTAGGACTTTTGAGAGAAGTGCAGATCCTTATAAAAAAGATGATCATACAATCAATGGGTTGCCTGAGTATACAGTTGAACTCCGAGAACACATACAGGTTAGTTCTCACTGACTCACTCTCTCTCTCTCTCTCTCTCTCTCTCTCTCTCTCTCTCTCTCATTTTAACAGTTACCTGATTTCAGCTGCTTCTCCTCTCTTGTTAGCTCAAGGAAAGTAAAATAATAAAACAAGCTTCAATTGCCACAAAAGGTCCTAATGAATTTGTTCAGGAAATAGAATTTGAAAAGCTTACACCAGGGAGCGTGATCATATTTAGGTAAATAGCAATTATTTCTACCCATTGTAGAAAATATTTGATGAATTTTATGGAGTTTATTGGAATGGAAGACTAACATCTCTTGTTTGGTGGTAATATTGTAGAGTTAGCCTTGATCCAAAGGCACAAGATGCTGTAGGAGTACTTCGTAATCATCTAATCCAGTTCAGTCCTCACTTTAAATCTGGAAGTCTGCCTGATGACGGTTCAGAAGCTATACTGAAAACCCCCTTTTCGGTGTAAGTTTGTCTCTATGTTGAAAATTAACAAAAAGGTAAAGTTACACAAATGTCTCGCTTGCTCTGCAGACCTGTTCTGTGTTCAAAACAGTCATGAGGAATTAGTAAGACAATAGCACCAGGGATGGGTTCTGGATCCTTTTGCTGCCGGTTCGCTCAGGGTCGCGCCGTGCGTGCGCCCGCAGCAATCAAAAAATAGCTTCTGCGCATGCGCAGAAGCAAAATCCAAGATGGCGGCGCCCACGGAGACACCGACAGAACTGGCTCCGTGACATCATCGGCGAGTTACTAACGGTTCTAAAGAACCGGATAGAACCGGTAAGAACCCACTTCTGAATAGCACGTTTGGCAATAAATATGATGTTACTTTTGGCCATGAATACTTTAGACCTTAGAGAAAGAGGTAAAGGTTACCAAGACATTCTGTGCACACTTTCTTGAAAGGAAATCTCATTTAGATGATTCAGACTTTGGCGTTAGTGTGCTTAGCAATTACTTCTTGCCAATCTTGTTCAAAGAGTGTTATTGTCTCTAAGACTGAACTACATATTATGGTGAATGTGTCATCACAGTTGTGCGTAAGAGATGTGGGTATTTTTCATTAAATGTCACTGGTAGGATGTATTCATCCAACATACGGTCACAGCAGGGAGGGAGTGGAAATTTAATCTTCCCTTCTCCCCACAGCAGGCCTTGGGAAATCTATCTATCCAAATTCAGTCCAAGAGGAAAGCTCCTTTTTGCATTTTCTCCCTGAGCAAATAACAGCTAGAGATTATATTTTTGGAGTTGTAGTGCAAGAGGCAATATTTTTAATATAATTATATGATTGCCACATTATTTTCTCCCTTGTAGAATGATTGAATTATAATATGTATCCGTGATTTAGCTGGATAAGAGTTCAAAATGTGTAATTTTGGAATGACAAAATAAGATTCACTTTCATGCATCTCGAACAGACAAGCTGTAATCGGCCCTTAATAAGAGCAGAATAAAACTTGGTGAGAGAATTATTGGAGATCTCAGCAGTATATCTACATCTTGAATGCATCCTCTCACCACATCTTAGGGCTTATTGTGAACTATGGCCCTTGGCCTAGATATTATGTAGTAACATATAGATAGCCCTTGACTTAAGACCAATTGCTTAATAACACTTCAAAGTTATGACAGACCCTCCAAAAGTTGCTTATCACCCATTTTTGAAGTTAGGACAGACACACAGATACATACATAGAATCACATGATTGTATTTTGAGTGCTTGGCACCCAGTTCACCTTTCGGAATGGGACAACTCGCCATGGCCAATTCAACATAGCTAACTCACCACAGCCAACTCGCCATGGGACAACTGGCCATGGCCAACTCGCCACGGGACAACTCACTGCAGGACAATTCATCAATTCAATTTAATTATTTAAAATAATTTAAAAAATATTTTTATTTTTGTCATTCACATTTCATTTTGTCCTTCCTTTGGCATCCAATCTTTAATTATTCTATTCCACTATTTTTTTGATACTAGTGTAACTCTTGTCCCACGTAGAGTTGTCCTGCAGTGAGTTGGTCATGGCAAGTTGTTGTAAACCCTTTACCTTTACAGCCAGTTGCAGTGTCCACAATTTGCAAGTTTTGGTGTTTACTTCCTGTTGCTGGCAAAAACTGCCCATTGGGGAAAATTGATTTGATTAACAACTATGATGTTCACTTAATGATCACTACAAAAAATGTTGAAAATTGAGGTCCAATGATGTGATGCCTTGACTTATGACCATGACAACTTATAACTGGGCTCAATTATGATCATAAGCTGAGAACTACCTGTAGGTCTTACATTATACACACCACCTTTATATGCTTGTAACAGCTAACTTCTGGTTTTTTTTTTCTCAGTATTGCATCAAAATTAACATTGGCAGACCTAAATCAACTACTGTATCGTTGTGATTCAGAAGAACAAGAAGATGGTGGAGGATGTTACGACATTCCAAACTGGACACCTCTTAAATATGCAGGCCTTCAAGGTGGAAATCTACATGTTTTTGTCTCAAACTAATTGATAATTAATATATATTTATTCCATTTCAAAATTTAACTTTCTGTAAGCTTTTATTCTTAGCCAAGGTCCACACTTTTTTGGGTGAGCAGGGCCAGGGACTTCTCTGATCCCCCCCCCCTTGTGTGTGTGTGAGAGAGTGAATTTGAGGTTTTATTTTTAAAACTGCATTAAGCCTACAGATTTAAAAACATTATTTTTAAAACTGCATCAAGCCTATTTTAAAGCCAGTGTTATAGTTCTTGAATGTTTCCATTGAGAAACTGTCAAAATTCTAGGCCACAGGTTCAGGGTCCAAAAAAAGTATTTTGGGGGACCTCATGTGACATATCGTGCTATAAGTAGAATAGATCCAATAAAATCCATGCAATCTTGTTTATCAATACTTGACAATACTTCCTACTTTAGTTCTCAGTTTCTACGATCTCTAGAAGTTAGAAAACCAGAAGAATACTAGGACATTAATCAAAGCTACTGGGCTAACACATACCGGTAGTAAACCCTAGTTGTTCTGTTGAGAATGATATATTACTGATCATTTAAAATTTTCAAACTAACTATAAATTTGTGTAAATTTAAATTGTGAGTTTTCTAAATAACTTCAAACTGTGATTTATATCTCTGTTTGATACATTCTCATAAATCATAAGTATAAACTGGTGAAATTCAGACTTACCCGTATTTTTCGGAGTATAAGATGCTCCGAAGTATAAGACGCACCTACATTTTTTGGGGAGGAAAACAAGAAAAAAAAATGCCTCTGCCTCCCCGCATCCATCTGGTATTCACCT